>JADDOF010000029.1:31631-58319 GCA_019603395.1 Cyrtorhinus lividipennis | reverse complement strand
GCTGCCATGTCGAATAAAACAGTATATTATAAGGAAAATTGACGGGAAAAATCACTCTAAGGCAAAATTTTGAAGTTACAAAAAGTATGTACACGTTAGACTACGTAGTTTTGGAAATTTCTCCCTTGACTGAGTAATTACTAAGGACTATCATACAAATACATCGCAAATCTATAAGGATTCGCAATTTTTTAAAAATTTTTTTCCATCAAATATTTTTCGTTTAAATCTAATTTGTACAGATACACCCGTTCTCCACCTATTCGCAGTTTGTTTTAGAACAAAGTGTGACGAGATCTGCGATTTTAATTATTATAGTACGATGAGCCGCCCATGGCAGGAAAGAACCGGCGAATCAAAAATAGAAAACTGACGAGATGGACGGGAATAGATGCAGGAAGTGCATCACTATACAATGAGATGAAACAATAAATTGAATGGTGGACAACAATTTTCTGGCTAAGACTAAGTTGGGTAAACACCTATTTTTATACAATTTTGACGATGAAATTGAAAAGGAGTCCACGGAAGTTCATGCGCGGTGACCACATTGAACTGTACAATGGTTAACGGAGCAAAAGGTGAAATGAAGAGCATTGCAAAGGAATTCAGTGAATAGCTAGTTCTCTGAAATCGTCATTTTAATTTCTTGGATAACTACTAGCATAGACTTGACAGAACAAGCTTGTCAACATGCCTGCTGCGGGGTGGCCAAGAAGGGGGAGGGGAGCCAACAACATTCACGACTCCATCTTGGGATAACCAGTATAGGAAGGTTACATAGGGGTGGGGGAGATTCCTACTCCCTGATTGGCTGACCCCGCCTTGAGGCAGGACTTTAGCGATCTATGGTAGCATATTACAATGGTACATGCATGCTCCCTCATTGGATCTGTTTGACTCAAGGCCAGCATACTAAAAGTCCTTGCTAAACCACTTGAGAGTCAGTACATGCCTGCTGGATTTATCTTTCTGATAGCATTCACAAAATTGTGCTCAGCCAGGATTTGGACCAGGTCCCTCGGATGCAGGACCCTCACAGATCTCTCGTTTTCCCTCCATAGTAGGAGAATTCATTGTCTATTACGACAATCAAATTGTTGAAAATCAAATTTGTCAAAAACGAGAGATCTATGGAGGTGCTGCTAGTTCATCCTTCAAATTTTCAAAAATTTAATCACGCGTGTCGCTCCAAGGGGAATTGGCCCTAAACCAACCAAAGTAACCAGACTGTGAGGTTGCAAACTTTTGTTTACATCAAAGTGTTTAATAAAACTGCCGCTACGAACGCTGCTGCATTTAATGTTTAAACTCGCAATTTGATGCCTGGCACCGTAAATCTAATCGTGAACACTGACGCATGCGCACTGACACTTCGAATTGCCCATTTCAATATTCGACCAATTCGGCAATTCGATGTTGAATCAACCACAAATGCCCCCTCATACTCAAGAATACCCCTAGTATGCCTCAGTGCAATGACATTATCGTCAATAATTTTCTTTTACATCCAATTTTCGATCAATCATTTCAAAATACGGCGCGTAGAGTACCCAGAAATTGCATTTTCCCAGATAATAGCCACAGATTTTTACCGTTTTAACTGAATAATTCATTTACGTGTTACAATTATTTGAACGTTTGCTACAAATTTTTACTTTGAAAATGTTTTGGTGCCACCATTTGGTGGGATTGAGTTTTGCTGATAGAACAAGAGAGAAAAGCCATGATCTAGGAGAGGTTTAAAAATGCAGCGCAGCGCCCCTATGCGGCGAATACAAGACCCAACTGATAGCCTATGAGCTGTAGGGACGATTAAATACTGGCTGTTACAAGGATTTTATCAATTCGCTCAAAATCTCTCCAGAACAGTAAGAAAAAGCCAATAGAAAACAGAAAATGAAAAATCGTCATCATGGTACAGGAAAACTCTCGTAGCAGAAATGTGGTCAACGTGAAACTCGTGGAATTTTGAAAAAATAAAAAGTTCCAACTTCTGATTTTTCATCGACATCGCAGATCCCTAAATTGTAATTCGAAATTTCAATTTCAGCGTCTTGTTATCTATACCCCTAACATCGAGAGAAAAGCGGCACGAGTTATATACTTCTAAATGATCAAACAACGCTTTCGTTTCGTTTTGTTCAATATAGAAAAATCGACTAAAACAAGCTTTTATTACGAAAAAATGACAAAAACGTCGAATCGAACAGTCGGACTACGATATAAACATCCCACCTGAATGCTTTTGGTTGCGTCACTAAAGGGAAAACTGTTTTACAGGAAAAACCAAAAATCAATTGAACACGTCGACGACTGCCAATATTATTCAATGAACAAAGATAAGAAAAAACAATCTTACACGAGCCATTCATTAATTTCTAAGAACTACACATTTAACCAATCCGGCAAATTGTTAGTGTTACGTACAATAAATAGAGATCAAACTTACGAAGAGATTAAAAATGTGTGTTGGTTGTTGAATTTTTGAACACACAAGTTCTTAGAGCTTTTGAAAAGCTCAAAGAAACGTTTATTCGCCTAAAAATATAATATTCAATCGATTTAAAAAAGACTAATACACTAAAATCGAAGGTGAGTGTTAACAGAGATTCGCTCGCTAAGCCTTCGTCTAAATGAACAGGATTCTTCGTCTGCTTTGGAAAATGTGAAATTATTTTCATCAGAACCGACTTGGTTTCCTTGGGAGTTATTTCCTTGAAATGAATCTAATTACAACGTCGATTTTCAATGGGAAATGTAAAAAGTTCAATTCAATTCTGTTGCAGCGGGACAGGTCGGGAAAGGAGATAGTAATCTATGGTTGGCCATTTTCGTCATGGTCACAAAAGAGGAAGCCAATTGTGTGTGTGAAGAAGCCAAATTTGAACCCATGCTTCGAGGAAGACACATGTGACTTCGCTCAATAGAAAGTGGATGTTACTCGTGGAACTGAATAATGTATAGTTGCGTTAAATGAAGTGTTCGTTTTTATAATTAATATTTCTTACATCACTGAGAGGATTGATTTTACTCAGATTCGGTCCCTGGTTTCAATGTTTTTGGTTCTGAAATTGAAGAAAAAATCAAACTTTAACCGAAAAAAATTGTTATATTACGAAAGCGCATTAAATCACGAGACAAAAGTTCGTTTTTTGAAGTTTGAATTGTGGAGATCTCCTGAATTTAAGAGCAAAGACAGAAGCGAAAGAACTAATATAAAACAAACCAAGTTTCTACATAATTTAACGCAACCATTTCCATCTCTTGACGTCCACACTATGTTTTAACGAGTAACTTAATTTCGGCGATTTAATTTTGAACACGATTTCAATTACAAATTAGCAGTTCACACGTCAATTTTTGCGAAAAAATTAAGCTCAGCTAAAGGGGTTCTTCATGAGAACCATTGCAAAGCTGTTAACTTTCCCCAAAACTCGGTCCGAATTCATAGTAAGTTGCTCAAAATTTTTACGCAAAATTCAGCCGAAATCCAACGTTTTCCTTCTGAGCTCAACATAGCTGCATTTTGATTGAATGTCCCACAATCAGGTGAACAGGGTGGAGCAAATTATTCATGAGGAGAAGCCGTTCCACTAAGGACAATGAACTTCCCAATGTCAACGGAATGGAACGGTTGCCAATGGAACGGTTACATTCTCATTCAAAGCTGGAGTGCAAATAGTGCAGTTGGCCTTAGTGTGGAAAAAAACTGCAACCTTTCATATTTGCTCTCTTTCAAGGTTTCCCCCCTTTTAAGGGTTCTCTGGGGGTAAGAAAACTACCCTAGAAAAATTACAACAGGCGCGACCGATTAAGGTGTGCAGCATGGAATGGACATGGACCTAATGGCGTCTTCACTCATACCCTCCCTACAGAAGCCATGTTGTGCGGGTCCTTTGTGGTCAAAAGGACTACACCCCACTTGAAGCCCACAAACAGCCTTAGCCCTTGTATATTCCCAAAATGTCATCTCAAACATACTGTGGCACTGTGTCACGCTGCTCATCTTGTAGGAAGAATCTGTAACAATCCACATCCTCTTTCATCAGCCTCATTTGCTGCCAATTCAGTTCAATGACTAGTTGGCCAGCCTTCATGCTCCTTCATTTTCGTTGCTTAATGATGCTCGGCCAGTAACGCATAGGTTCAGCAGCATCCTAGCCATCCCTGAGGCACGCATTGGCTCTGGTCCAACAGACATTGCAGCAAGTTATTTGGCAAGTACGCTCATTCCCTTATAGGCCCAAGTAACGTACAGGGAAAAGAGCATGATGATCAGAGGAGCATGCATGGTGACCAAGCCAATGCTCTTCACCTGTCATCACCTGTGAAGACTGGCTTCCTCTAAAATGGCAGCACCTCAACCATCCCTAAGGCACGCATCGGCTCTGGTCCAACAGACCTTGCAGCAAGTTACTTCATAAGTACGCTCGTTCCCTTATAGACCCAAGTAACGTAAAGGGAAAAGAGCATGATGATCAGAGGAGCATGCATGGTGACCAAGCCAATGCTCTTCACCTGTCATATGACCTGTGAAGACTGGCTGGAATGGTTGGTGAGGTATTGGACAACTTTGACCAGAAAGCTCCCAATCACAACGCCAGAGTGCCACAACTGCTTCATTCTGGGGACTCACTCTTTGCACATTTCTTTGCCCAAACTGCTTTGCAAGTGCAAACTGTTCTCACTTGTGCCGAGTTATGTTCATGAGTGTCGTTTACAGTTCAGAAAGAGATACTACGTTCAGGATAGAGCTCTGCGTCTGAGCTTAAGGTAGAATAACCAGTAATTACCGATGAATATGAGTAAATATACATCTCTCACAGCAATTTACATCATAGTAATCGCGTAGAGCAAAAATCTATCAATGTTTACACTGTAGACATTAATAATTTTTCAACGCCCAAAAAGCTTCTCCAAGGATTAGATAAAAATGAAATGAAATGAACAAAGTAGGTTGAGACCAGGGATACAATTTTAAAGAAGGCACAACACAGCAGTGGTGAGTAAGTTCAAGTATGGGTAAAAGGGACATAGTTTTGAAGGTATCAAGAATACAAGGATACTTGATTGAAAGGACTTGTGAAAGCTACCCAAGACAGTTGTTCACAGACAAAAATGACTTAAAATGACCAAGTACGCCCTAGTTGCAGACAAGACAGGTGAAAACAAAATAACCACTTCCGACATTGTTTTTGCGATTCAGCAAGGGATGGTATTGCTTTGGGGGAGCCTTCCTCAAATCTAGTCCAGCGTACCAGCAAAACTCCAAAATGTACGGGACAAGAGAGAACACTCCTGGTTACAAAGCATTTCCCATTGAAGCAAAGTTACATGAGTTTCGTATCTATTATCGAGCTCAGTTTATCATTTTCATGGCCTTTATACAATCTCAACTAACATATGTTTGGTACCTATCTACCTTTGCGAGTCAACGTCAGGAATCACACAAAACCAAGTACACTAAAAGCATACACTCAGCAAGAAATTCGGTTTAATGTACCAAATACATGTCGCTTAAAAAGGACAAATTAGAGGGAACGTCGGCCACAAAAAATAATAAGTAGAATCCTGTCACTGCGCATCTTTTCTATAAGTAGAACCGTTCCCCTCTAAATTAAAAATAAACGTAGAAATTTTACTGTGTTCAAGCATTTCTATGCTACTGTGAATCCACTTTGTTACACCTTCCGTTCTACGAGTATAATCAGGTACTAGATTTTAATAATTTCCACCACAGAAATATTTTCTGAAACACCTCTACAGGGGTAAAAAGAGACGTCAAAAAACATTTATTTTCGGGAGGTTAATTTTTAGCTAGAATTTTCGAGCAAAATTCATCAATTCGGAAGAAAACTGAACGCAAGACAAGATTATTTTTAGGTAAGCATGTCCCTCGATGACTATATATGTGTTTTGTAGAAGTCTAAGCTTTCAAGTTTTAAAAAAAAATGTTTTCCTTCTCTAGTAACTGGACATTGGACAAAGACACACAACATCAAAAAAGCAGCACTGCTGATCGTCCAAGTCCCGTCAACCTGAAATACAAGACATTTTTGAAACGGACGCCTAAGTTGTTCAAAATATTTAAAAAACATGATGATTAGGAAGTTACTGGGTAGGTAAATACCGCTTCCTGGTTTTAAAAGAAGAAACGAGGCTTTTTACACGTTATACGAATCTTATTTCTTCTTTACCCGTCCCTTCTTGACATAATAAAGTTTCCAGATTGTTAACATTGAAACTTAAATGAAATTTCTCAAATTATAACCCCTTTAATGAATGGATAGTTCACTATTATATCACCCAGGATTGGGATACAGGTTTGCTGATAAGACAATGCAATTGATCCGTTATTGATCAATGTCATTACTAATAAAAAATTTGAATGGTAGCGATAATACAATTTGCAGCCACTCATCTTCTATTGACTTTGAAAGGTGCAAGTTGCGATAAGCGAAAATTCCATGGAGAGAAGAATTAATCACCACAAGTCAAGAAACGGGGGAGGGGGCTTAAAATAAAGTTACCTTCTAAACCTTATTGAAAATTTAATTAATCAAAATCGACAATTCATGATTAATAATAAAATTTAAAAAAAGGGAAATCAGGTGTCTTTTGTACATAAGAGGGACGTTCCGATACTACCGATATGGGTAGGTATCGATACTTTTTTTTTTCGTATCGGTATCGAATCATCCGATATTATACTAGTATCGAAAGAAAATCTGCAGTATCGATATCGAACCAGTCAGGTCGATAAAGACAGCTGATGAATGAGAACATTGAAGCTTTAAAAAACTTAAAAAAAATAAAAGGAAAAAAGAAGTGGGATTTTCGGGGCCTTGAGGGGGATTTTTTAGGGAAAAATCAGCCAAAGGCCAAAAGTCGTCTGGCACAACTGGATAGTTCGGTTATCTTTATCTCGTTCATATGGTTAATATGTTATCAAGTTACTTTTGTATTTCTTCTGGACAGCGTTGGTGACAAAGGAGTGGTTCCATTAAGTAGAAGTTCCAGAAGTAGAAATAGAATAGAACAAAACTTTGTTAGCTAGCAGCTTTGTTTTACATTTGGTGTTCGTATTTTCACTTTATTAACTCTTATAGAGTAACAATTTTATTGTAATAAACCTTTTGTATGATTACACACGTCTGATTTTGCCTGGAATTTTGTGCTTCCGAATCCACCACGGTATACAATAAAATGTGGGTAATCATAGATACTACCCTTATCAATACATTCCTTTCGATACTGTCGATATCAATACCGTTGTTTCGATACTAAATATCGTATCGATAGCAATATCGGAACGTTCCTACATATGAGTGAAATCGCCACAATGAAGAGATGCTCCTACAGCGCATTCCTTCTTGATGCGACTTCCATAATGTCTCTTCAATGGAATTGAACGATCCTGGCTTCTGGGTAAGGACTTTCCGATACCGCTATCGATACGATATTTGGTATCGAATCAGTATCGAAACAACGGTATTAATATCTCTGCAGTATCGAAAGGAAAGTATCGATAAGGTTAGTATCGAATGAGTACCCACATTGTATTGTATACAAGTGTAATGTATAGACCATGGTAAATTTGGAAGCACTAAATTCCAGGCAAAATCAGACGTTGTAAATCATAAAAGGGTTTATTACAAAAATTGTTTACCTAAAGAATAAATAAATTGAAATACTAACACAAATGTAAAAACAAGCTGCTAGCTATCAACGTTTTTTTCTATTCTATTCTACTTCTGGAACTTCTACTTAATGGAACCACTCTTTGTCACCAACCCTGTCCAGAAGAAATACAAAGTAACTTGATAACATTAACAAATAACGAGATAAGATAACCGAACAATCAGTGTTGCCAGACAACTTTGGCCTTTGGCTGGTTTTTCCACTGAGGCCCTAAAAAATCCCCACTCAAGGCACAAAATTCCCACTTCTTCTTCTCTTACTTTTTTTTTATATTTTTTAAAAGCTTCAATGTTCTTCACATCAGTATCTTTATCGACCTGACAGGTTCGATATCGATACTGCAGATTTTCTTTCGATACTAGTATAATATCGGATAATTCGATACCAGTAGTATCGAGACAAAAGTATCGATATCTACCCATATCGGTAGTATCGGAATGTCCCTACTTCTGGGTACTCAGTTGAGAACGTTGCTAATGAAATTGGTAACTCCTACTTAATTATTTCACTAAACGTAGAATTTTATTTGAAAATTTTTGTTTTGGTTTTAAAATGGTAATTAGGCAGGAACATCTATTAAGTGTTGATTGAAACAACTGTAATGAAAAGGGAACCGATGTATTTGTGCTGTAACCTACCACATGTGTTCAGTTGGCTTGTGATTAAGCAAAAACACCGTTAACATGCATTTTTTGCGCACTATCCACGAGTAGTAGGCAAACTGAACAAAATATGACAACCAAATTTCATTTCTTCAGTTTTGTTTGCTGACTAAAACTGCATGTGAGGGTGGGTTTTCGGGGATCATTTCAGTTAGTATTCTCCAAACCACATTTCCAATGCCAAAAGCTCGATGATAGGATTCCAATTTCCTTCAAGTTGGACCACATTCCAATTGGACCACTGTACGACTTGCTTAGCTCCAAATAGGTGGATAAATGGGTACATTTTCTTCTGTATCCCAACGTTTTACTCTGGCAAACTGTATTGACTCAGCTTATTTCAAGGCAGATCATTTTTAGTTTCAAGTCTTCTTGTAAAACAAATGACTTTCATATTAAGAAATCTGTTGGATTAGGTCGTTCACATTTGGAATGTGAGCAACAACTTTAGTCTTATCAGTTAAGGGAGACTCAGCACAGTAAATGACAAACTCAACCTCAATGAAATGGTAGCCTCACAACCTGAACTTTCAGCTCTGAGTTAGTGGTTGTTAATAACCCTTATTTATTACCCTAATTAACCCTCGTCCCGATAAACCCTTGTAGATAAAGGGCACACATACATTAACAGATTCGTTTGATCAACACATTTGAATGTACCAGAACCTTTAAAAATGAAATATTCACTTCAGCTCATGATTTCACATCCAATCAAGCCACAAAATTAGGTAAAGCAAGCACAAAACGAAAATACAACTTCAAAGTACTAGAGAACTAGGCAAGCCATACTCATGGGAGTGATACAGGATACAGGAGGTTTTGTGAATTCAGGATAGCAGACAGTTTGTCAGACCAAAATTAGAAGTTTTACAACTATCAATTTTCATCACCAAAAAGTGTACCTGTCTTAATTAATTGAAAAAAAAAACTAAAGTATGCTACAAAAAAATTGTAATGTCATTAGTAATAATGTTGAAATCATAAAATTCACGAAAAGAAGCGGTTGCTGGCCCTTTATTGATTATAAAATAATGTTTACATTTATTTATGGTTAACTTGGCCTAATTTGAGTTTTTTTTTATTCAAATCTTGATTATTACAAATTTGGTTAGTATTTTGACGTTTTAATTGAAATCATTGCTTTTGATTTAGTAAGGAATGTGATATTATGATACTACAATAGCAGTCCTCGCCTTCCAGGATGCTGTACTCTAGTGGACAACTGGACAATTTAAAGTTTTCTCCCCTTGATTTTGTTATTGTTATAAGCAATGAAAATAGATCTTCCAGATAAAATACTGACCAAAGCGCAGCCCGGGGGTGTTTTTTAAAACAATCATAGTGATAACTTAGAAATCAAGGTGGACATCACCTAGATGGGGAAGAGAAAAACGCTGACGCCTTGAAATTTGGAAAAAAAAATCAAATTAACTCGTTTGATTTCAAGCGAAAGTGAGGTAGGCTCATACTTTCCAGAGTACCCCTATTCACTTTTTTTTTTTTTTTTTGGTACTTGTCAATTAGACCCCCTCCCGAGGGTAACCAACTATCCCAAACATGGCGTGATGAATCGATTTTCTATATATCGATCTATATATAACCTCCACGTTAGCGGTGTTTATAGGGTTTGTTAGATGTTTATAGGGTATAAAAATTGGTAACCTCTTTCGGGTTCTGAACTGAAAATTTTTATATCCTCTTCATAAATGGTTATTACTGTTGAAATAAATAAATAATTCTGAAATATGTTAAAGTCGGTGCAGGCTACGTTGCGATATATCGCTGTCCAACGGGAAGGTTACGGTGCTAGTAAACAGGTCACCCTCGGGAGGGGTTCTAATTGACAAGTACCTTTTTTTTTAATACAAACTATCAGGTTTCTACTATCAGGTTACTATGGTGAGGCGCACAGGGCGGCTCAGCGGATGGTTTTCCCCGTTGATGCAGGACCCAGGATAATGAATAAGGGATGACAATTCTCTAGGGAAAACGCTTGATGTGTGAAGACAAGTGGGCAAAGGGGAAGAAAATTAATGGAGCAACTGGAGGGAGAAAACACAGGCGATTTTCAAAAAGTGAATGCCAAAATGGGGAATTTTATCAATATTATCAACGAAACAGAGAACAAGGAAGAAGGTAATCACAAACAAAACACAGAGGGTGAATTCGAGTGCGAGGATGATAATCAAAGCTGGAAGGACGGTGGTGGCAGGGTGGAAATTGGCTTACCCGAAGAGCTTGCGGCTAAATGTTGGGTAGCGTCGGCATTTGGATTCTGGCACTTGAATCACGAGGAGGGTAAGAGACGTTCGGAAAGCAGTATCTCCGAATCGGAGAGAAGCCTATAGCGCCCAACTTCGCCTTGAACTAAACACCAACCAAGTTTTCTTTTTCTAACATGCCTTTTTTGTCCTGTTCTTTAAGGTAATAAATGAATAAAAAGCGAGCATCACACTACATCCGACAAAACAGGGATTGATTGGCCAGAAAGGGGCATTGCCAACTTGGTTACATAATTAGTAGAGACCAAAATGAGCCATCATAGTATACATTTTCAAAAAGAGTAACGTTCTTTCTTGACGTCACAAACCTTGACTAAACAAGAACACAAATCACGCAAAAATGACATTCTTAAATGAAAATTTCCCTACAATTGAGGTAACATGTGTGAAAACTCCAAACATTTATTTCTCAAATTTTCCTATTTGGCTAAAATGTAGAATGCCAGAGAAATCAATTTATACTATTTTAGATAAAAATAAACAAATAAATAATTGGTAAATTGAAAAAAAAATGCAAATTCTTTCACACGGGTTGGTTATTCCTACTATAGACTCATTTTAATCGATTCAGCGCCTAAAATTTAGTGGAAAATGATACCCCACACGCCTAGGTACCAGAAATCTCAAAAACACATTCGAAATGGGTACCCGTTTTGACCCATAAACTCATCCAGAGGGTGCCCATCGTTCCCGAACTAGTTGTATTGGATTCAGCGTCCAAAATTTAGTGGAAAATGATGCCCCACACGCCTAGATCGCCAAAAACCTCAAAAATCCATAATTTGAAGTACACATTCTGACCCTCACCCCACCCAAATTTGGTCCAATCGGGTTGAAAAGTTTCGAGGACCAACTAGAGCAAGAACCCGAAACCCCCAACCCGAATTTCAGAAAAATTTCTACAACCTAAGTCGGCGTTATTCAAGGAATAACCAACCAAAATCGGTAGTATACGGTTTTAGCAATGAATGAACTATCGAATATCCCAAAAACTTCTTGGAAGATATGTCCATTACATGCAAGTTTTTACAAAACGCTGCGAATTCATTCACAGGGGTTCGTATTCCTTCGGAACAAAAGTATGGAGAAAAGTGGGAAAACAGTGAGAGTAGTGTCCTGGACTCATTCCAATCGATTCAGCGTCCAAAATTTAGTGAAAAATGATACCCCACACGCCTAGTTACCGACAAATCTTGAAACCCACTTTTGAAATAGGCAGGTAGGTTTACAATTTGGCCCATGTCCGTCTCCGTCGGGCACCGATCGTTCCGAGACCCATAAAATCGATGCTACAACTCATTTTCAAAAAAAAATGTATCCGAGACTTTTATTTTTAGAGGCTTTGATTTAGAGTTATTCAAATTTAGAATTGGAGAACGATAAATGTCCAATATTTTTCCCGGACACTCGTAATATTGTCACAATTTAGCGATTGAAAAATGGTTCAATAGTCGGCATTTAATTATCATTTTTGCGCAAAATGTTTAATTCGAAATATGGATTTTCAGGATTTTTGGCATTCTTGGCGTGTGGGGTATCATTTTCCACTAAATTTTGGACTCTGAATCGATTGGAATGAATCTCCATGCTCCTGGTCTGGTGAATAACCAACCTCTGTGAATGAATTTGCAGCGTTTTACCTTCATGTTATATCACAAAAATATATATTAATACAGCGTTGAAAGGCTGGTACTCAGGGAAAGTTTTTCCACGTATAAACGCGGGAATTTTTTAAGGAAAAATGTTTCTTTTACCTGGCTCAGCCTGTGACAAGGTTTCGCGTTTTCATTAATTTTATAATTTTAGGCTGAATTAGTGATACAGAACAAGATTATTGGAAACGTTGAAGGCTTTGAGGGCTCATCAGAAGAGACACTTAACGTTCTCTCTATCGGTCTATTCAGATTTAGGATTATTTTGTAAATTAAGGGAGTTATGGTCGTTTCAGTGTCGATGAAAATCTTGTATCATGAATATCTGAAACCTCTAAAATGGGAAGACCTGAGGCCTATTCCTAGAAACTCTTCACTCTCCACTCTGAATGTGCAAACTCTCCACTCTACGAAAACTTTTCGACCTAGAATGTGCAGAGTGCATTATGAAGATGTAGAGTGAAATGATGAGTCAAGGTTTGCAGAGTTTTTGGTGTTCTACTTGGGTTCTGTTCCAAGAAACTCTTCAGTCCTATGAAGAGCCAATACTGTGGGTTTCAAATGAAGATTCTTCCATTTTTTGGTAGAGTAACCAATGGCTTTGCCAAATAGTTGAGTACTCTCCGAATATCATTTAGGAGATAATTTATACTTAAAATAAAAATGCAATAGAAGTCTTGAGTTTTTCTCGTTTAGTTGTCCTAAGCATGAGGAAGGTTACAACAAAATAGATACACAACAACAATCTAGAGGGAATTATTCCCTCTACATTTCGAGTAGAACAAGAAAGTTGGAGTGAAAGGTTTCTAGGAACGAGAAGTTCTCCAACTCTTCGTAATTTCAATGTGAAGAGTCGCAAAGCGTGGAGTGAAGAGTTTCTAGGAATAGGCCCCTGGTGACACTTTTTGTTGCTATTGAGTTGTAGAATCGACACCTTAAAGGCTGCTAACGTCAACACCCTGTATAACCTATTGCGGTTTTCATTTTTGCCAAATGTACTCGAATTGAGGACCTTCCATGACGCTAACGCGGAAAACACATAACGAACTGCCTCGTGCTTCGTACAACATGCAATCGAAAATTAAACACAGCATGGCTTGATGAGCAATTTGTGATATGAATGAATATAAATATATTCGAGAAATTAAATAAATTAATCCCTGTGGCTGCAGAAATGATAAGATGACGCGATATTGCGCGTAGGTCCAACGGCTCTTCCAGGAAAAACGTTTAAAATTTTTAATCCAAACCTACTCCGAACCAGTCCTTTTAGGAACAATGGAAATGTATGAATGATAAATAATAATAACGCGCTTAATCATCAAATTCACATGCTCAAGTACCAGCAGTGGCCACAATGAAAGGCCGATACTTCAATCATTAAGGGTCACCTCGGCCAATAATTTTTTAAAAATAAAAACTCCTATATTTTGAATCAATTTATACGAACCTCCGCTGACCTGTATTTGGATAATTAAATGAATAAAAATGGTCGAGTCTCCAACCATTGAAATTCGAGCCACGTTTCAAAGCACTCAGACGGAACAACGTTTTCAAGCTGAATAAAGATAATTACCGTTTAAAGTGATGTTTACAATGATAGCCAATCTCCAATAAATAAACCAATCTTTGGCCAATGAATCCATCCTAGAATGAAATTCACCCTGATCAACACTTGAAGTCATTCCAACAAAAGATACTTCTGGTAATACGACTATCTACGAGAGCCTTCATATCTCCTGTTTGATATCAAAGAGGGGCGATTTATATTTTTTATTCGGGAAATGATCCCATCACGCAATATTACAAACATTTCAGTAATCCTCATGGCATAGCTCATGCAAACGTGCAGTTTCAAGTTAATAACATGCACAACTGTGGAGATAAAATGCAAAGATAAAATACGATCCAGCCCAGTGATAGTTTATTGCATAAGATGTGTAGGGAATAATTGAAAGAGTTGCCCATGATGCGTACAGGGGGATGGCTGTGTTAGGAGAAGGTAGGGAGACTTCAATTCAATAAATTTTAAACAAGTTTCTTGCCGTTGATATAAAATAATATTTCGATTGCGGAAGAATTACGGGATGGACAAACAGGAGCTTCAATGAGTGTGATCCAATCTCTCTGTACACAGAAAGAGACTGGACAGGCACAGAAACCGGCTGTGGGCCGCAGTTTTAATGTTTTAATGGATAAGAATGACTGGAGTTTCACTGCTCCTCAAAACGCTGCAAATTCTTCTACAATGATTGGCTATTCCTTTGAGCAAGAGTATGGGAAAAGCAGGGAGTCCAGGACTCATTCCAATGGATCCAGCGTCCAACATTTAGAGGAAAATTATAACCGCCATGGCTAGGTACCGGAAAAACTCAAACCGACTTTCCAAATAGGCAGGTATGCACCCATTTTGACCCATACTCACCTCCAATGGGTACCTGTCGGTCTGGTAGCATTTTTAATGAATTCAGAGTTCGAAATTTAGTGGAAAATGATACCCCACACGCCTAGGTACCAGAAATCTCTAAAACACACACTCGAAATGGGTAGATAAGACACCCATTTTAACCGATATCCTCTTCCGGTGGGCGCCAATTGCCCCAGGACCCGTCTCATTGAACTCAGCGACCAAAATTTGGTCAAAAATGATACCAAAAGTCAAGATTTTTGGCAAGTTTTCTACTACCAATGTCGGCGTGGACGGCGGACAGACATTTATTTTGATCTAGACGCCTTGAAACGCCCAGAAAAAATGTTTGGGCCGAATCGGATAGGTTATGTTTCTGCAAGAAAACGTTTTTTTACCCCAACCCTCCCCAAAATTTGGGTCGATCGAGCTGAAAAGTTTCGATGACTAACTAGAACTGGAAATTGCCCCCAGACCAAAATTTATGATTAACATTGAGAAACATTTTCTTCTGCCAAAAATGGCGGACGGACATCATAAAAGGCATGGTACTGTCAAATTTTGGGGCCAAAACGGAGAGATTGACCCGCCCCTCTCTTGATTGTGGGCATGATGCATGATTTCATAGGTTATTAATTCAATAATTCAAGGAATAACCAATCAAAATTAGGCAGCAGAAGAGGAGTTTCAGCATTGTGAAGGACAATAAAATGCAAACACATTCTGTTAAGGTGAAGGATAGTGTGGAGTGCTCCTTTTTCAACTTCCGACAGACTTGCGCTCTCAAAATTCTTCTGTGTGCTATGGAAATATCTTTTGGAATCAGAACACAAATTAGAAAAACTGCAAATTCTTACACACGGGTTGGTTATTCCTCAAATGGGGGAAACAGTGGGTGTGGCGAGTCCCAGACCCATTCCAATCGATTCAGGGTACAAAATTTAGTGGAAAATGATAGCCCACATGCCTAGGTGGCAGAAATCTCGAAAACACACATTCGAAATGGGTAGATAGGTACCCATTTTGACTCATAGCCTCATCCAGGGGGCACCAATCGTTCCGGGACCCATTCCAATCGATTCAGGATCCAAAATTTAGTGGAATATGATACCCCACACGCCTAGGCACCAGAAATCCTGACACATACAAAATGGGTGGATACATACCCATTTTGACCCATAACTTCTTCCGGTGGGTGCCAATCGTTCTGGGACACACATCATTGAATTCAGCGTCCAAAATTTAGTGGAAAATGATACCCCAGACGCCTAGGTAGCAGAAATCCCGAAAACACATAATCAAATAGGGTAATTAATACCCAATTTGACCCATAATTTCTTCCGGTGGGTGCCAATCGTTCTGAGACACACATCATTGAATTCAGCGTCCAAAATTTAGTGGAAAATGATACCCCAGACGCCTAGGTAGCAGAAATCCCGAAAACACATAATCAAATTGGGTAATTAATACCCAATTTGACCCATTACTTCCAGTAGGTGCCAATTGTTCTGGGACCCATTTTATTGGATTCAGCGTCCAAAATTTAGTGGAAAATGCCTAAATCACCCAAAATCTCGAAAATCCATTTTTCAATAAACACATTTTGACCCCTACCCCCTCCAAATTTGGTCCGATCAGGCTGAAAAGTTTCGAGGACCCATCTCGGCTGGGAACAGACCCCTGACCCAAATTTCAGATTTTTAGAAAATTGTCTACTACCAAAAACGGCGTGGACAATGGACGGCGGATGGCGGACGGCGTACGGCGGACGGACATTGACCTTTTTTGATCAGGACATCATGAAACGTCCAGAAAAAAATTTTGAGACGAATCGGAGAGGTTGACCATTATCATGAAAACATAGGTTGATTATTCAAGGAATAACCAACCAAAATTGAAGTCGTCCTAGCCCCTTCAGATAGGTTGCTATTAAATGATTAAAAATTTCAGGAATTAAAAAAAAAGCCATGTGATTAATGTATTAACATCAATAGGTTTGAAAGACTGCTACGCATCATTTCAGTATTTTTGTTATATTATGTGAATAAGTGGGGAGAACGAAATAATAAGAAAAGCCTCGTGAAGGACAAAACTAGAATAGGATGTGGGAAGTAATAGTTATAAAGGCTTGAAGAAAGAAATTATGTAATCGACGCACTAAACGAGATGAGCAATAGCTAAAATATTAAGCGGTTCTTTTCGTATGGTTGTTCTAAAATGCAAGTGAATAACTGAACACAATCGTTCAAGACAAATTGGGTGGATACACCTTAACGTTAAGATTTTCAAAACAACAAAAATATCTAAATAAAGTGCATTTTTGACTCGATGATTGAGGATTTAAATAATAAGGCAATCTATACGTTTGGAAAAAGGATGGACTGATTTATTCAAAATAAATATAAGTACAAAAATTGTAAATAGGTAATGCACTCACGTAATTCTACTCCTATAATTTTTTTTTTTTTTTTTTTTTTTACGCTGATTAAGACTTTTTTTTGTGCAACATTAGTATCAAATTCAGGCAAGCACAGTCAATTTGGTTCATGAGAGATAATGAGATCACTGATACACGATGATTAACTCAAGTAGTCATGGTGTGTGCGATTTAGAGGGCGTGGAAGAAGCGCTGAACACAATTGCGACTAATGACGAATAGTCTGTTGTGAACAGGGGAGGGGGTATTTAATATTAGCGATCAGTAATGCTGGAAGACGACGTTTGAAATGCGCTGGAGTTGGGTATATTTTCATTTATAAGAATTTACATCACATCATGCTTCGTTTGTGAATGTGGAATTAATTTATAGCCTGCTTTTTGTCAATTAGAATCAAGTAACGCTCTTCAATTTTTTCTCGTTATATTCATAACTAATTATGCGAACGTCTTTACTCGAGGTAATCACTTTCTAATGAGATATATTTAAAGGAAATGGAGTCTCAGAGTACTATCAATTTGCGCATGTTGTCAAAACTTTGGTGATTTAGCTTTGACCAAGGTTCCAATCTTCGTGGGTTCCAACCTCAATTAACTTTTCCCAATTAGATGAAATACGTCAAAGTTTGACTGAGCGCAACGTGTCAGAGCGCATGATAGTTTTATCTTTATATCAAGGATCACTGGATTCCCAAAATTTGTAAAACATTCTCATTTTGTCAGAATATCCGCTGAAGACATGCGAAAATTGGGCTTAAATCTCTTGAAATTCTCATCATATTTTACTTTAACATTCAAGCAATACACAAATTTACCGTGAATACAATGTAATTTACGGAAAACGCATGAGTACGAATTATTTCACGTTGACGAAACAAAGCATGATGTCAATAAATTAATCAACTTGTTTATGAATAAAAATTTTCTCAACTTTTATAGATGCACATGCCGGTAAAATGAACATTTCACCAACGATTTGAGAAATAAATTTAGTGTTGGATTCTCAGGGGAAGAACAAGTTGCGGATGTGATCTCAAATAATGAAATTACCGTTTGTTATTAACGCCGTTAGTGTTAACTGAAAATGTAACATATTTTAGGGCAGTAGAACCGATGACGCCATATTGTGAATCAGAAGAAATACAGGGACGACTTGAATTTTTGGACAAATCGATTCAACGAATAAGTGAAGCGAGAAACATCAACAAACTGAGCTCATCAAATAAGAAAATGAGGGCATTTTAATTTTAAACAACTTGGGGATTAACACGGCCTGTCAAGACAAATCAAAACAAAACGAAGGATTAGGAGCGAATTTTGTAATTAATTGCAATACAGTGGATGATGTTATCAATTTGTAAAATGACGCTCAAAAATTCTGTTCATCAACGACATCAGAAAACACAATTGCAGGAAAATTAGGGAACGCCATGATTATCTAAACGGAGGCGAGAAGGAGTGAAATTACTCGGTTAATGCGATGAAATGACAGTGAGGATGATTATAAGGGCGTCCACGCCTCCTTAAACGACACACCATGTTCATAGATCCAGCATTACTAACAGAGCTAATCTCATTTTACAAAACTAACAGTTAACGTAACAAAATGTACGATTAAGCAGTATAAATAAATAGTACAACAATCCGGTTATTGGGGCAAAACAAGAACGTCATTTTATTTGGGAAGTCGGGAAAATTGTAACAAAGCACTTTGAACGTGGAAAAGAGGAAAAACAAATTAATAAAAACAGCCGCAGGAACAAAGAGTGGAGAAGGAATAGTGGTATCAGCTGTTATGGGTGGCGTATCATCAGCAAATCGATTTGAATTTAAATATTCCTTTGTGTTTAGATATCCACTTGCGAAGGCCAGAGTGAAGGAGTGAATGGCGTTTAGAGATTGAACACGTACCTGACTCCCAACCGACTTCATCGTCGTCCTCTTCGTCGCCGGTCGTCGACGAGTCGGTGGACGAGGGTTCGGACGATTCGCTCGGGGGATGACCAGGGGTGGCAAGAGGGTCGTCGGTCAAGGGCTGGTCGTGAAGGTCGCCAGTTGGTGACGTCCAAATGTGCAGGTTCGAGGGAGGGCGAGGGGGTGGTGGGGGGCCTTTGTCTAAACGAGACATCACCACCATAACCTAGAAAGGTGAAATTGAACGTGAGCCCAAGAACGTGGGAGCATCAATAACTAGATCTTGTCTTGTGTGTGTTGCTGGACGACATAACAAGGAGCTGGATTGTTTGTCCCTGGAGACAAGCCTGAGGCAGCATGCTTTGCTTGACTTGAGACCAGGAAGTCATCGCGCCAGCTTGTCAGCAATGGGGTAAACCCATGAGTCTGAAATAGGTCAATTTTTGTTTTCCGAGATTATCCTACATAACTATGAAAGGGAAAAAATGTGTCAGATACATCAGAAACAATTCGGATGGATTCTCAAAAAACGCTGCAAATTCTATCACAGGGGTTGGTTATTCCTCGGACCAGGCGCATGAGAACTCATTTCTTTAACATGGGGAAAACAATGGGTGTGGTGGGTCCCGGACCCATTCCAATCGATTCAGGGTCCAAAATTTAGTGAAAATGATACCCCACACGCCTAGGCACCAGAAATCCCAAAAACACATATTCAAAATGGGTAATAAATACCCTATTTGACCAATAACTTCTTCCAGTGGGTGCCAATCGTTCTGGGACCCATTTCATTGGATTCAGCGTCCAAAATTTAGTGGAAAATGATACCCCACACGCCTAGGTACCAGAAATCTCGAAAACACGTATGAAATGGGTAGATAGACACCCATTTTGACCCATACCCATAACCTCGTCCGGTGGGTGCCAATCGTTCCAAGACCCATTTCATTGGATTCAGCGTCCAAAATTTAGTGGAAAATGATACCCCACACGCCTAGAAGAGGTTATGGGTCAAACTGGGCATCTATCTACCCATTTCGGAAGTGGTTTTTCGAAATTTCTAGTACCTAGGCGTGTGAGGTATCACTTTTCACTAAATTTTGGACGCTGAATCGATTGATATGAGTCTTCATGCGCCTGGTCCGAGGTTTCC
Organism: Cyrtorhinus lividipennis; assembly: GCA_019603395.1. Lineage (NCBI taxonomy): Eukaryota > Metazoa > Arthropoda > Insecta > Hemiptera > Miridae > Cyrtorhinus > Cyrtorhinus lividipennis. The sequence continues at coordinate 38,109 of JADDOF010000029.1, read as the reverse complement.
ATCTTGTTTCATTTTGAATTGGAGGAACAGATAGGAGAAGATCTCTTTTAAACTGCATGACCCTCAACCTCTGACTCCTCAACGAAATCCCATTCACACTTGAACCCAATAATATTATTATACTATACACATTCACGGCTGGTTTCCCGTTATTTCCTATAAAGCTATTCAATGTGTCTAATTCAAGAAATTGCACATTTTAACTGGTCTCCGCAGTTATTTTGTATACTAACTAGTTATTTTACATCCTAACTGATATCACACTTCAACGGTAACATATACACTCCATAATGATTAAAAAGTAATAATAATAATAATAATAATAATAATAATAATAATAAATCTCTCACCCTAAAATCTGGTGGGTATAATTTATTAGATTTATCCTTATGCGCATCATCCAAATCCATTTTGTCGATTTCTAATTGGTACAGCTGGGTGTCCAGGTCCACTAATGAACTTGCCCTGAAAACGTTCAATGAATATATGCACATTGTATTTAAATACATGCCGAATGAATCGTTATTGTAATTCAATTAGCAGTTTGCCTGCCAAGTAATATACTTTTTATACAATTCCTGGACTTGATGAGCAGATTCAGGTGGGTTCTGCAAGTAGCCAATGACCAGAAGGAAGCTTCAAAAATGAGGCAAATCAAAGAACACTTCCTCCTATAACGCCACTCTCACAGATGGTGCAAACAGCACATGAGATGAGGAAATTTTTTGAGGCCAGGTGTAATGCCTCGTGGTTAGATACCAGGGTCGGCCTCAGTTATGTGGAAGTCCAATCCACGAAAACCTCACCCTCCCAATGGCCCAACCTGGTACTATTTATCACATGACTTCGGGTTGGACCTGGGGCCAGTCTCAGTTGTCTGCCCGTGTGGCTTGTTGCCGGGCTCTTTCTTCCTCGTTTATTCGTCTCTATATATAATATATATATATAATCTCTATATAATCTGCCGTCTTTTTCCATACTTGTTTGCTTGATAGCATTCGTTTCACTAACTCTTCCGGAGATGGTGTGTTCAGACCTATTTCTGACCACAGCTGTTCTCGTTTAAATCGCTCACAGTCGAAAAAGGTATGTTTCACGCTGTCCTCCGTGTCTGAGCAGTGCAAGCACCCTGGACTCTGTGCCCTTTGAGAAATTGCGTGAGGTAGTAGCTTACCTCGCCGTGTGGCCTCTCCAGCCAGCCTCTCACTTCTGGTACTAGTCTCGCTGTCCATCGACCCCTCGATTCATTGTCCAAGATGGTCTGCCAGTCTTTCAGTGTCCTTTCCCGTTCTTCCTTGATCACTATTGCCTTCCTGGGTTCCATTCTTCTATCATAAATCCGCTTTCTTTCTGCAGCCAGTAGATGTATTGGGATGACCCCAGCCAGTACAAGGACAGCTGGCTCCGATACCGTTCTGTATGCACTAACTATCCTTAGCGCTCCTCGCCGTTGTACCACAATTAGTCGCTTCCGGTAGTGTGCGACAGACAGTGCGCCTGCCCATGTCTTTGCTCCATACAACATGACTGAATTTGTCACTGACATGAGTAGCTTTCTCTTGCATTGTCGTGGGCCCTTGACGTTCATCATTAGCCTGCTGAGTGCTGCCGTCATGCGCGATGCTTTGTCAGCGGCTGTCCTGATGTGTTCCCAGAAGGTGATTGCAAACAGCACATTGCTGTTCTCTTTAGGCCACCTTCATACACACTTATAACCCCCCACCAAATTAATAAATAAAATAAATGTATTTTTAAATGCCTGTGTACCTCGAATTTTGGTGCTGGACTGGATGCGAGTTGTTGGTCCTTTCCTCACAGCTAAGCGATCTTTCGGGCCCGTCTGCGTGGTTGCCATTTTCGCCGCTACCTTTCTCACAGTGAGGCGTTCGAACGAAGAAAGTGTTGAACCAGAAATGGAACATTTTTTCCTGAAAATCGAAATTATTATATTAACCGGCAACTGCACAACTGTGCACTCTTCCTAAATGCTACATTATTCTTAGATAGAGAAATGGTGTCATTGATTGGTGTATCAACTCTTGGCAGGGTTTCTGACTTTTCTGGACTGGGAACCAGTGAGGTTTTGGATTGTTTGGGCTGCAAATGTTAGCTAACATGACGAAAACTGGCAACCACCTCACCATTCAGCAAATATGTCTGTCGGGCTCCACTGCACAGAACACGTCCAGCTTCCTAGGAGTGTCATCCAGAAAGTAAGGTTACAACTGCTTATAAAAATCGAAAAAGGCATACATTTCATTCAAATTTTGAGGAAATGTTGCAAAATAGGTCCTTATTTTTAAACATAATAGCCACCAACTTCAACACATTTCTTCAGTCTGGGCACCAGCATTTTTATGCCCTCGTCATACACACATCGCTCCAACTCCAAAACCACTTCTCGTTTCCTGCACCTCCTCGTCGTTAGAAAACGTTTTCCACCCAAGAACTCCTTCAATTTGGTGAATAGGTGGAAGTCCGAAGGCACCAAGTCCGGTGAATATGGTGGATGGGTCACAACATCCCATCCAAACGACACAAGCAGGTCCTGGGTCTGGCATGGTCGCGAAGAAGGGAGACACCACAAGTCAGCATTCCCTTCCTTTCGGACCGTAGTTTCCTACCTCAATTGGGGAGGCTGGCCGGTGAGGCTTTGCCGAAGCATTGCCTCTGTGGCCAGGGGCTCCTCCCCACCCGCGGAACCAGTTTGGAAGGATACAGGTTTGTCAGTGCCCTGACGACCCTTACTTCCTTAAAGGGCTAACTGGCTGATAGCCCCGTGACAGAGGCTTTGTACCTGTCACTACCGTTTCATGAAATGCAAGAGGTTTCCCTCTTCTCCCCAAGTGGTCCAGATACCTGTCCCATTCAGAGAGTAGCACCTCATAGGATGCGGTCCCTTATTGCGGTCAGCATTTGTTACACCCTGCCGACCAGAGGGTGGGTCAGTTGTTATGCCCCATCTGACCAAGGGGCGGAGAGCTTCACTTAGCGCTGCTGAAGGTCCCTGCTGCTGCCATCCACTTCTCTAGCCTGCAGATGACGGGTCCGCAGCACTGGGAGAACCATCTCAGCGAAGCGTATCAGCCTGCTATATCCCTCCTCCGTAGCCAGGATTTCACTCCTCTGGATGTCGCTCAGCTGGCACAGGTCCCGTTCCCTCGCAAAGCTGGGGCAGTCCCGGATGATGTGGTCCGTAGTCTCAGCAGGCTCACCACATGCACAAGGAAGTTCTGGTGCAAGCTTGAACCTGCTCAAGTGTCCCGCAAGTTCACCGTGTCCTGTCACAAATTGCATCGCACTATGTTGAGGCACAAACCACTTCCGATCCAACCGGTCCCGCACGTTGGGAAGGTATGAGAGCACCACCTTACCAAACTCATTGTTCTCGTACTCCGCCTGCCAGGCTTCAAGTAGCTTGTCCCGCACTGCAAGCATCAGCGATCCTGTTCGTGGGTCTGCAGAGTTCATCACTCCTGGGATCGCAAACTCCTGTCCAACACATATACGGTGTTGCCCAAGTTTATTGCCCTCCCGTAGGCCGCCACTTGAAGTGCGGAGAACCAAGTCTCCACGCGCAAGAAGTGATTGGGGGTACTTCTTGGAAGAGACAGAACACTTTTTAAGAACTGCCCCTGCACCTGCTCAATGCTGTCTCCCGTCCAAAGGCCCCACACCTCGCCCGCATAGAGGAGCACAGATCGGACCATGGACTTGAACAGGGCAGTCCTCGAGTCCCACGAGACCACCCTCGTCTTCACAAGCAGCTCCCTCAGACAACCTGATGCTGACTTGGCTTCCTTAACAAGCTACTTGCAAACATGCTGACGGGATTACCTCAATTCCATTAGTTTCCACAAGCTGACGATGGATTTCAGAGGCAGATTCGCGACGCAAAGTCTTGACTTGATGACCGCCCGAACGGACTGATGGGGGCGGCTGCTCATTGTAACTACAAGGAACACCCCTACACGCAGAAAAACAAACCCCCCAAAAAAATTCTCTGCACCATTCAGGGAGTTTGTAACCTTACTTTCTGGATAACCCTCGTAGTTGCAGGCTATTGTCAGATTCAGCACAACAGCTGATGACATTGCCTGCAGAATGTGAATTCACAGTGAAATTGATAGAAACTCAAACAAAAAAGTACTTCTAGATCTTGAGCAAAGTAGTTATGTTATTCATCGATGTATTTCTCTTGAGGGACATATTTTCTTATATCAGAACAAAGTAATACCGTTCTTCTAATCATAAACCAACGGATTGACGATCAATTACAGTAAAATTATTAGAGGGACCATTTCTGTTATTGTCCCACCAGCCTATTAGAAGGGGCACGCCCCGTAGTCGATCACATAATCACTCATGAAACTTACCCGCCGTATTACTTTCTGTCGGCTGAAAAATTCGATTTTGATATCGCCCTGAAGAAACGGACACTGGTCTATTGGAATAGCAACTGAGGGACACCCTTTCTTAACTTCGTGGGGTTCGGACGTGAAGACTTTTTTCGACCCCACTGAGATCACGAAATGAACACCTGTAAAGGGGAAAATAATTCAAGAATAATTATTTTTCGAAAATACAACTTAACTTGCGATCAATGGCATTTGAAGACAAGTAAACATGAAATGCAATTTTAATTGTTTTGGTTGGTTATCCCTAGAATAATCAACCTATTTTTTCATGCGTGTGGGGTATCATTTTTCACTAAATTTTTGGCTGAATCCAATGAAATGGGTCACAGAACAATTGGCGCCCTCTGGATGAGGTCATGGGTCAAAATAGGTGCCTATCTACCCAGTTTGAATGTGTGTTTTCGAAATTTCTGGTACCTAGGCGTGTGAGGTATCATTTTCCACTAAATTTTGGACGCTGAATCGATTGGAATGGGTCCAGGACCCACCATACCATGTGTCCCCCATTTTCCCCATGTTGAAGAAATGAGTCTCCATGTGCCCAGACCGAGGAATAACCAACCCGTGTGAAAGAAGCGTTTTACCTTCTAATTTGTTATGTTGCCACAATAAGAAAAATACAAGAAAGCTTCAAATAAAAATGAATAAATGAAAACTTACTGCCTTGAGTGCCATTGAATAAGTGTGGGGGAGGTTGGAAGCGGATTTCTTTCAAGAGCACTACGACAGGCCTGTATTCGAGACCTTCTTGGACCAACGTGGCGTAGTAGTTGACGTAACGCCGCTGCGACGGTATGGTTACACCCTGAAAACATTGTAAACACTGTAAAGTAATTGCATAAGTAAAATAACAAACTTCTTCATAAAATTTTAGTGAAAAAATCAGTTCTCCTTAAGGGTAATGACGGCGCTAGTGGCAACGAGCTGCAGGAGCAAAATCGTTTATAGAGAAAAATAATAATGAAAGAGAGAATAAAAATATAAAAGTAAATGTAGGATGTGGTAGGAAGCAAAATAAATAATTCTGAAAAAAAGCACAATTAATTTGGGTACAGTAAATTCTTGGTATCACAACAGCAAGCCATATAGTTAATATACTTAAACTTATTGTAATATTGGTCAAAACACAACATAGGAACAGCGTATAAATTAATAGTCACATAATATGAAGTGAAGTTGACAGATGAACGTGTATTTTGCCTGCGTACGCTGGTAATCTCAGCCCGCTAACTAAGATAGCGTTCTTTCAGAATCCTAGGGCGGAATTCATGGTCCTGCTCAAGTCTGAGGTTCCACTCACACTCAGTCAAGCCTCAACTCCAGAGTCGGTATTCATAGTAAAGTGCAAGAGTCCACAAAGTGAGCACTCACTTGAGTACACATTCAAGCTGGCATTGGTCTAACATCCTGTGGTTGGCAGCCCTGACAGCACGGAAGTGTGGAAATGCCCCAGCTTTGCGGGAGTTACGGGAAGTTCCCTATTTTTGTGCCTCACTGAGGAGTGATTCTGGGAGGTTGCACAGCTGCTAGTTAAGTTTGTGGATGGGTCGCCCAAACATCTTTTGGTTTTTGGATTTGGTCCCTAGCTCCATTCAGGAATTCCTAGTCCTGCTCATGTCAGAGGTTCCATTCACACTCGGTCAAGTGAAGGGCAAGCCTCAACTCCTGAGTCGGTATTCATATTGAAATGCAAGAGTCCACTAGAAAGCAAAGTAAGCACTTGAGTACACACACAAGCGCGAGGATGGCCTCACATCCTGTGGTTGGCAGCCCTGACAGCACAGAAGTGTGGAAATGCCCCAGCTTTGCGGGAGTTACGGGAAGTTCCCTATTTTTGTGCCTCACTGAGGAATGATTCTGGGAGGTTCCACAGCTGCTAGTTTAGTTTGTGTTGTGTCGTGATATTTGGATTAGAAGTGTGGATAAGAAATGCGCAGTGTTTTGTGATTGTGATGAGGAGAAGGGTTGAACTAGAGGATGCAGTTGACTGTTTTGCATGGTTTCGGGCGTTCGTCCTGGCTGGGTCGCCCAAACATCTTTTGGTGTTTGGATTTGGCCCC
>JADDOF010000029.1:0-31606 GCA_019603395.1 Cyrtorhinus lividipennis | reverse complement strand
CTTAGCAAGGAGTGAGACTGGGCCTCTCTAAAAATGCGACGTATGGGGCAGGAGCTGGCGCAACATCCTGGCGGCCAGCAAGCTGGGGGCTACCCAATTCTATACACCTCTAAAGGACTCCGTAGTGTTGCAAAGATTACAAAACACCGCAACCCAGTCTCCCTGGGCACCAGCATTACCAAGGTCAACGGACAGCCTAGGGCGGTCCTCTCAAAACACACTACTTGAATCTGGAAACTTCTGCTCGAGACAACGAGAAGTTCCCAGAACCAGGAAGACTCAAGAAGGTTATTGGCCAAGTGGAGCGAGATAAAAAGGACCGAGGAATGCTGAGCAGATGTCAGGTTCAGTTTGGGTCCCAAATATACTTGATGCTAATTGCTGTGCCGTTTATAAATTAGTGCACAAACCACCTATACAACTTGTATTGTGCTTGTGATGCTAGTGGTGTGATGAATGAGGACATGTTACTTGAGTGAACAATTGGTATAATTTACATTATTACCAAAAGAACATAAATGTTTAAAATATCAACAAATACACCACAGAGTTTAGAATGTGGAAAGGGCTAGGCAGAAGTGGCGGTGGCATATTTTTTAGTAACACAGTTGTTGCGTCCAATTATAGATGGTCCAAATATATATTCACTCCTTTCATCCTCCCGCTCTCCCTGCTTTGATGTGCCATGTTATAAATTAGTGCGACTCGTGATTGTGTAAGTGTGTGAATGAGGACAGTGTAGTTGAGTGAACAATTGCAATAAATTATTTACAAAGAAGATAAATCATTACAATAGTACAGAGGACTTTGCAGATTTTTGGCTTGCAAACATCAAATGATCTAGCAAACTAGCCTTCGGAATTATTCCTCATTGAAAGTCATACTCATCTACTAAGGCAGCATTTTAGTGTGAGTCTGTCAACAAATAAGAGGGCGAGAAAGGAAAATATCCATCTTGTTCCTCCCGATCCCGACTTTCGACGAAAAAGGATCAGTTAATCACTCAGTTTGACGTTCATTGGTGTTTCTTAGTGAGAGCTTTCTCATTCTAAATCTACTTATTCGCTCACGAGCCGACAAAAATAAACAGTCCGCCCTTTTACACGAGAAATCCAGTTCATTTCTATCGATACCGGGAACGATCGATTTCCTCCTCGTTTTCAGCGGTGTCCAGCTGTGACGTATAGTCGATGTTTAGCGATTGATAAGGACCTAAAAGATGAAGAGTTAAAGATTTGGAAACCCCAGACAGGAAGGCTGGACGAATTCAAGGCTGTTCACACGCGTGGGAATGCAGTTTGATTTAAAAAGTGATAAGCTATTAACTCTGGCTATTAACAGCAGTTTCCCATTGAGATTGTCTTCAGATCGTTCAAGCAAAATAGGCGGCAAATTTCAAAAGTATCTAATTTAAGGCACAGATATCATAAGCAAACAGGCCAAATTCAAATTTTGCCAAACAACTTCTTCCGGTGGGTGCCAATCGTTCTGGGACCCATTTCATTGATTCCGTCAAAATTTTGGAAAATGATACCCCACACGCCTAGGTACGAAATCCGAAAACATATCAAATGGTGATATACCATTGACCATACCTCATCAGGGTGCCAATCGTTCGGACCCATTTCATTGGATTCAGTCCAAAATTAGTGGAAATTATACCTACATGCCTAGGTACAGAAATCTTGAAAATCCATTTTTCAAAAAACACATTTTGACCCCTAACTTGCCCAAATTTGGTCCGATCGGGTTGAAAAGTTTCGATGACCAACTAGAGCCGAAAACGGGTCACTGACCCGAATTTCCGATTTTTAGAAAAATTTTCTACTATCAAAATCGACGCGGACGGCGGACGGAGATTAGCCAATTTTGATCTAGACACTTTGAAACGTCCAGAAAAAATTTAGGACCGAATCGAATTTAAGGAATAACCAACCAAATTTCAGTCAAGCAAGTTCTTTCATAGAGGATTCAGCGCCCAAAATATTGTGGAAAATGTTACCCCCACAAGCCTAGGTACCAGAACTCCTAAACATCACATTCAAAATGGTTGATAGTTACCCATTTTGACCCAAAATCTCTTCCGGTGGGCGCCAATCGAGTGCCTGAACCAAATTTCAGATTAAAAAAAAAAATTTTACCCCCAAAATCGAGTGGACGGCGGATGAGCATTTGCTTATTTTGAATTGGAGACATGACATTTTGCATGAAAACATAGGTTGATTATTCAAGGAATAACCAACCAAAAACGCTGCAAATATGCAGTGGCATAGTATTATTCCTTAGAGCAAGAATATGGGGAAACAGCGAGTGTCAAGGACTCATGCTAATCGATTCAGCGTGAAAAACATACCTAATACCTAGGTACTCTTCACACTGAGATCCAAACAACTTGAAAACTCTTTTCCAAAATACCATCAAACAAAAAGTCAAATTTTGGGGCAAATCGGAGAGATCGACATCAGGCATGAAAACAAACGTTGATTATTCAAGGAATATTGAACCAAATTGTGTGAACGTTAGTCAGATCACAATAATGTCGGAAAAAAATTGAGAATTCCACAAAAAATACAGTCAATTTTGGGCAAAATTACATATTTGAAGAACGTTTAATCGTGGTTTTAGTCATATTAGTATTCATGTTCATTGTGCAACCGTGAATTTATAATTTTGGATACACGAATACAAAAATGAGTGGATTTTGGGAGAGCGAAATCCGACTTGAGTGGGTGCCATCTGGCGGTTCGCTCGCGTACCTGGCGGCTTCGACTTGCCGACGCTGTCCGTCGAAGCGAGGAGGGCTCTTCTCTCCTGGACGTGTCTTTTGCCGAAGAGAACCATCGCGGGCACTGGGGGCGAACAGCCGGCGGAGCCAAAGGGCGCAGGGGAGCCCCGACCCCCGACGCGGCGGAACCCGCCCCCACCCTGGGGCTCCGCTGCGCCCTTCCGAGTCCCCGTTCGAAGGTCAAGTTCGCCTTTGCGATGAAATATGCAAAGGGACCTGTGCTTATTGATTTTCGCGCTCACTAAAGCGGGGTTCATATCATACTCATCCGTAAGGGAGCACGAGGTATACGCGTTGGGAGAAGAGCCAATCAGAATCGACATTCAGTGGGCGGAGCCGCGTACGGTTTCCTCCGTTTGAGATCAAAAAGATTTGATTTCGAACGCAGAAAACGTGCGCACAAATGGATGACAACACGAAGACGAAGAAGAAGGTGACTTGAGGGAGTAGAAGAAGTCCAGAGAAGAGTGATAGGGGCGTTTTTATCAAAAGATTTTCGGTTCCAATTCATGTCGTCATGGAATAACAACTTTTTTCTCCCATATTGACGTCGTGTACTTGTGTTCAGCTACTCGTATTATGTGATTTGGCAATATGTGATAAAATAGTAGTGTAGAAGTTTTGCCGGATGATATCCGGCGTCGTCGATTTGCGGCACCAACTCTACAGGAGCTGGACCACAGAAGAAAAAGTGGGCTGAAATAGGCCACTCTCGATGAAAGTATGTAGTTTACGAATAGAAAAGGTTACACTGTTTATATTAGGAAACAACAGAAATATTTATTCGACATCTGTACATTCTAGGGAGAGGAAATGAAGAGCAGTGTATCGCCAGAGCAGTGATGAGGCCAAGAAATCCTTCGTCAATGTATGAGCTTCGTCACGTCGTTAATAAAAAATTAAATTTAAAAACTTGTGTGGACTTCATGATAGGTACCTTCAAGTTAACTAACTGCGCTTGCAACGGGAAGAATAGATGAAGACCAGTTGTACATAAATAATTTTTCTTCATCATTAAAATATTACAAAATCATATTTTTCTTAAATAAACAATTGTTCATAGATAATTTCCTACAAATAATTTGTAAATAAATATTTTATTCTCTCGGAAATTAAATGATTGTCAAGTACTACTTAGTAAATATTTATTTGCATCTAGCCTGAGTTGTTTTACTCTACGCAGTCAAACTGGATACTGCTTCCACCTGCAACAGCACAAATAATTCCAGTAATTTTGGAGCTTTGAGTGTGGATGTGCACCTCATCGTAATTCATTCACAGGGAGTTAGGAGCGATTGGTAATAAGACTGAAAACAAGATAATAACATTGGGACCATTAGAAGTGTTTCTCCAACACAAATTTTTCTAAATAGGTTAATACAAGCATCAATCATGAATTACAAACTTCGAAAATGTGGAGGACCCCTTTTCAAGGATATGGTACTTTCACATTTGAAGAACACAGTGACCCCCCAGACCCATTCAATACTTTCTGCGAGTGGTGTAGCCCATATCAGGCAGAACTAGCCTGTCAGGTAATAAATGTCTGGGTGAGACACTGGCCTATGTGTCTGCTGCCTATTTATTTGTTTGTTCATGTTGACAATGCTCATTTTTAGCTCACATTTTTGACAAAACTATAAGGCCCATCCTCGCTGTCAATATGATATGTGATGGTTTCGGTATTGTGTTGCATGGTACGACAGGTAATCTCTGTTCAGCTTATGCTCAATTTGGGCTCAATAGAAAATTGAATTGTGTTGAGCAGTTGAGGCGATGTGAAATTGGAGAACAGGCGGATCGCCAACCATCATCTCCTGCACGAGATATCACCAAGCCCCTTGACCATTTCTATCTGGAAGATAGGCCTCACCGACCAGCGGCGCGACGACGACGAAACCTCCCCTGAAAATATAGTTTAAAATACTGCCAATGACACAATCCACCTAATGTGAGTGCAACTACTTATAAATGCATGCTAGTCTGTTTAATTACCACTTGAAGTTTTTGAAAATCTATCATGAAAGTAGGTAGGTTTTTCAATAAAGTTGACTACTACTTCATTCTGCTGCTTTTCTTCGAGATATGCTCCATACAGCATGAGAAGAAAATCTATATGTTTCTCCGAGGATGCCATCCTAATGAAACAAATCGGAATGATTAAGGCAATTGACAATCAATGAATCTGTACTCGAAAAAATGTGGAGATGCAATAATCATTGTTAACGAGAAGACTTGGAGGCTTCATTGGTACTTTCTTGCATTCGATTGCCAGAAAATCCTCTCTAAAAGATCTGTTCAAATTCAAATACAAAAAATATTCACGCACCTTTTCAATGCACCATACGATCACTAACAAACAAACAAACATGGATGACCCGAACACCGAAGTCGAAGAAGCTGAGCGCTCAGACAGCACCGCAGTAGTATGAACGGTCACCATGATTTTCGGGCCCAACGCGCGCAAATCTCCTCGCACGCAACGCACATTACGGATGAGTATGAACCTAGCTTAGGATAACCTACAAAATGCACGCAAACACGTAGAGAGTAAGCGAAAGGGTTATGACCAGGGTTGGTATTGTATTTATAACAACCGAACGTTTGGCTTCCACCGGAAGAGATTATGGGTCAAATTGGGTGCCAATCCACCCATTTCGAATATGTGTTTTCGAGATTTCTGGGACCTAGGCGTGTGGGGTATCATTTTCCACTATATTTTGGACGCTGAATCCAATGAGACGGGTCTCGGAACGATTGGTGCCCTCTGGATGAAGCTATGGATCAAAATGGGTACTTATCTACCCATTTCGAATGTGGTGTTTCCAGATTTCTGGAACCTAGGCGTGTGGGGTATCATTTTCCACCAACTGTTAGACGCTGAATTCCATGGACGGGTTCGGAACGATTGGTGCCCTCTGGATGAGGCTTTGGGTCAAAAAGGGGGCCTATTTACTCATTTGAATGTGTGTTTTCCAGATTTCTGGTACCTAGGCGTGTGGGGTATCATTTTCCACCAACTTTTGGACGCTGAATTCAATGAGACGGGTCTTGGAACGATTGGCGCCCTCTGGATGAGGTTATGGATCAAAATTGGTACCTATCTACTCACATTGAATGTCTGTTTTCGATTTGTAGGGACCTAGGCATGTGGGGTATCATTTTCCACTAAATTTTCGACGCTGAATCGATTGGATCGAGCCTGAATTTTTACTATTTTCCCCATAATCATTCTCCAAGGCACCAGAAAAAGAACAAAACATGTTTTTAAATTCAATTATTTTCAACCCTCATTGTTTAATTCCGGGTATTGAGGACCGTTCAATATCGTATTAACGTGTCTTATTCTTAAAAGGGCATTAAATAAGATGTTTGTCGTATCTTCTCTTAGGTATTTGTTTCACACAGGCTGATTTATTTTGTGTTTATTGAATAATGGATTTTCGAGATTTTCGGCAATCTAGGGTTGTATGGTACGATTTTTTCACTAAATTTTGGACTCTGAATCCATTGAGAGGGGTCCCCGACTGATTGGAGTCGACCGGATGTGGGTATGGGTGAAAATGGGTGTCTATCTACCGACTTTGAATGTTGTTTTGAGATTTTTCGGTACACAGGCTTATGGGGTATCATTTTTCATGTTGAACGTTGAATCGATTGAAATGAGTCCGGGGCGCAACACATTGTTTTCCTCCATTTTCCCCATGTTTCTAGTCCAAAGAATAACCAACTCCTGTGATTGTTTTCAACATTATTTGCTCTGAACTGCTGAAATAGCACCAAGCTAACCTCATCCCCTGGATATCGTTCCAGAGCAACTTCACTAAACATTCCACCCCCTTTAACTACGATAAATAAGCAGACGGAATGGTAGATTTACGATTGATATTCCATTTTCCATTTCCTCTTTCCCTCGCCTCTAACATCATCACGCACCCCAACGGGACTTGGTTACTCGTAGACATGAAACATAAAAAACCTCCTCTGCGGTAAGTATAATTCGACTACAAACGAGCGAATTCACCTCAAACAATGAGAAGGTTTCGAGAAAGTTTGTCCGAAAATAATGAACGAGATTGGGTGGAAAGCTGAGGATCGGTTTCGTAATAAAGATGACAAAAACACTCGAAAAAAAGTTCCATTACGTAAGTCAAAGTCTCTATCGTGTTTTTTCAACGATTCTGACGTCATTTCGGGAGCATCTTTTGGATCAATGCACGCATAAATAGTAGTCAAATACACTTTTTAATGGGTTAGAGTTCGTTAAGCGATTTCAAATATAATTAATAATTTAATATATTATATAATTTTGTCTTGCTTCATTAATTTAATCTCAACAGCGGTCTCATGGGGCTGTACGCCAAATTTGCACTACATTATGGATGAATTGGTGCCCACCACAGGTGGATATGGGTCAAAGTGGGTAACTAACCACCAGGGAAATATTGAGGGGTTGCATAGGTAGCGGCAGTACCCCTCACAATGATAAGAATGAAGGTGTGTACCTATTCAAAGGATAAAAATCCTCGGACCAGGCGCATGGATACACATTTCTTCAACATGGGGAAAACAGTGGGTGTGGCTGGACCCATTCCAATCGATTCAGGGTCCAAAATTTAATGGAAAATGATACCCCACTCGCCTAGATCGCCTAAAATCTCGAAATTCATTTTTCAAAAAACACATTTTGACCCCTAACCTGCCCAAATTTGGCCCGATTGAGTTGAAACTTTTGGGACCAACTAGAGCCGGAAACGGGTCACCAAAATTTCAGATTTTTAGAAAATTTTCTACTACCAAAAACGGCGCGGACGGCGGACGGACATTAACTTTTTTTGATCTAGACACCATGAAACGTCCAGAAAAAAAATTTTTTGAGCCGAATCGGAGAGGTTGAGTTTTTACAATTGTGTTGCTGTTTCGGGTTCCTTTCATTAAACAGCAACACGAAAACGAATTCCTAACTGGTATTCACAATTGTGTTGCTGTTTCAAGTTCCCTTCATTGAACAGCAACACTAAAACGAATTCCTAACGAGTATTCACGATTGTGTTGCTGTTTCGGGTTCTTCTTCTTAGACAACAACACGAAAATGAATTCCTAACGAGTACTCACGATTGTGTTTCTGTTTCAGGTTTCCTTCATTATACAGCAAGACAAAAACGAATTCTTAACGAGTTATCTTGATTGTGTTGCTGTTTTGGGTTCTTTCCAATAGACAGCAACACGAAAACGAACTCCTAACGAGTATTCACGATTGTGTTGCTGTTTCGGGTTCTTCTTCTTAGACAACAACACGAAAATGAATTCCTAACGAGTACTCACGATTGTGTTTCTGTTTCAGGTTTCCTTCATTATACAGCAACACAAAAACGAACTCCTAACGAGTATTCACAATTGTGTTGCTGTTTCGGGTTCCTCTCATTAGATAGCAACACAAAAACGGAGTCCTAACGAGTATTTTTTTCAAATGTGTTGCTGCTTCCTTTTGAATTCCTTTCTCTCCGATTCGGCCCAAAATTTATTTCTGTACGTTTCAAGGTGTCTAGATCAAAATCTAAATCAAACCGTCTGCCGTCCACGCCGACTTTGGTAGTAGAAATTATTCAATACATCTGAAGGTCAGGTCAAAATGTGAATTTCGAAAAATGGATTTTTGAGATTTTTTGAAATCTAGGTGTGTGGGGTAAATCTTGGACGCTGAATCGATTGGAATGGGTCTAGGACCCGTTACACCCACTGTTTCAATTTTCCTGAAAAAAAAAAAAATCGCTGTTTGTCTGGAAAAATACTTAGACAGCGGCAAAAAAGATGCCAACGGCACGCGGTGTTCCCAAGCGGTCACCCATCCAAGTACTAACCACGCCCGATGCTGCTTAACTTCGGTGATCGGACGAGAACCGGTGTATTCAGCATGGTATGGCCGTTGGCGACAGGTTAACGTTTTGAATTGCATCAAATCATAATTCCGGGACAGGCCACACATACTTTCTCCACCAAAACCTTGCTGTAAGATGATTTTGCAGCGTTTTTGATTCACACATTGTGGAACGCAAACTATCTAATTTTGAAACAAATTGGAGAGATTGACCTTTTGCATGAAAGTCAAAGTTTGATTATTCAAGGAACTCAAAGATCAAAGGAACTCAAAAAGATTGTGGGCCATCAAGGGACCTTAGATCGTCAGCATCTGTACACCCCAGCCAAAATTGGAAGACCGATCAATGCTTTTATTTCATCATTCCGCGTTTTGTTTCTGTCGCGTCATGCGTGAAGTATTTCTTCATCTTCTTGAGAAAAACTGACGCATATGGTCGCGTCGGGTCAAAGTGCGATTTTGACAAATAATACTAACACACCCATTAGAGTCGTATGTATATCATACTGACTGGGGCTGGACGTTGCCAATGAGGAATACCGGGGGAGAGGAAGAGGTGGGAAATTCCTGAAAAAAATAAGTTCCAGAGAACAAGAAAGGGTCATTATGACCCAACGACTACCGAAGGGTTAATCGTGGATCAGCTCACCTCTGCGAGTTGCGAACCCGTACAGTGACGGTCTCAACTTGAGAAGCCGCTCCAAATCTCGGTGACGTCGACGTGACACGGACGACATCCGGACGACGGCGTTTCGACCGAACACGAACGCGAGGCGTACCGAGCAGTACTGATCTTGTTCCAATGAAAACTGTATAAGGCCCGGAATCACGCAATGGCTATATCTCCTCAGCTTCGTGTCCTCCCCCTCGACTTCCTATTTCCTCTTTCCCCACACTGTTACCGACCGTAGTACACGACCAATCGATTAAAAGCTTCGAAGGAGAAGAAAAGAGGAGGGGAAGAAAACTAGAACCGAAAATAGGCGCCTTTTTCACGGTAAAGCTGTCACGCTTGAAGCGACCCGGCATCTCGCTACTTCACTCGTTTCACGGATTTATTTTCCGAACAAATTTTCACAGGTCGTTACGTAGCAACATCACATCACAGAAGTACAATTGAGGAGCTTAATACCAAAAGGTACTAAACGCCATTTTTTTCGAAATCTAGATGAGACTTTCCTGGGGGTTATGGGGGCGAGTTTTACGCAAAAATGAACCCATTTCCAAGATAAAATCACTCTATCCTCATTAAAATGAGGAGTGAAATCTCATTTTCATTTCAAAAGGTACTAAATCCAGGCCCTTGGGGCTGCTACAACCTGTCCATTTCAAAAAGTACTTTATCCAGTATAAGACAATCTTCACGTCTGTCATTTCAAACCAAAAAGTACTATATCCACAAAATACACCAATGTAGAGCTCTGCCTTCACTTTTTCAGAGATTTTAGTTTTTTTTTTTTTTTTAATATTGTTTTTGTGGTTTTGCTGCTATGGATGACACAAATTCGATGTTTGAGGAAGTAGAATAACCAGTTAAAACCTTCGTATAGCCTTTTTGAGCCCGGGCAACCAGTATTTTGTGTTGTCAAGCTTACTGTATTCTGTGTCCGGCGAAGCCACTAGTTTTTTTCAGTTTTCAGCTATTTTATTGAATCTACCGGCGAATTTTTTTATTGAAACTATTTTATCGAACATGCATTTGTGTTCAGTTTTCCCCCCTGATAATAATGTTGCGAGCTGGCACCTGTGCCGGTCAAATGGGCTGCTGGCGTTGCAGGGTCAACGACCTGTGGAGGGCTAAGGGTTGCTCTCAAACATTTGTGTCATATCAAATTGGCTGGAACCTTCCCGTTTGCTCGAGACAACATATCGAGTTCCCAGAACCAGGGAAGGTTCGAGAAGGTACTCGACCAAGAGGCAGCGAGTATAAAAGGGACCCAGGAACCCAGTTCAGTTCAGAGTCCAAATATTGTGCCGTGCTGTGTTATAAATAGTGCAACATTACCGCATTACAACTGTGAATTGTGCTTTGTGATTGTGTAAGTGTGTGAACAAAGACAGTGTATTATAGTGAACAATTGTAATAAATTATTTATGAAGAATATAAATCGTTACAATAAGTACCTACCTACCCTTTTTGTGAGCTTCGACTTGAAGTTGATTGTTCAACAACAGGTCTATTTCAATTTTCGTTTCAAAAAGTATTATATCCCGGCATGTTAATTTCAAAATGTACTCTATCCAAAAATTTCAATTTATCAAATTGCTGTAAACATTATTCTCTGCAGTTTATAATTTCCAAATTTTTCCCAACTAATTTGAAAATAGTTAACAAACATTTGGCAAAAAAACATAGACCGGTAAAGTGTTCTGAATGGTAATAGCAGTTTTCCTCAAAACTTTTCAAAATGGATATAGTATCTTTTGGAATGAACATCCTCAATTGAGGACACTCTGTCCGCCGTCCGGGGTAAGAATAATCAATCAATTTCCAATTTTCCTGAAAATCATTCAGTTCTCGTTTAAAAAATCGATTTATTGAATTGATTTTTGCAGGATAAATGTACCAAGTCTCAATTTTATCCAGATTTTCTCCGAAATTGGAGTAAAGGCGTTCAAATTGGGTTACATATCAGTTGGAAAACCACGTATGAAACGTACCCCAACATTGCCCGGATCGCCTTCAATTATCTACCCACCCTGGCCACTTCTGTTCCAAGCAGGGAAAACTGTATCTGCGACGAGGAATATACTGAACAACTCGGTAGCTCCGCGATGCCTAGACAAAGTCTTTGTCATGCATGTAGGGGTAGCCAACATTTCAAAAGCGAGTACCTACCTAGTCAAGAAAGTAAACATTTGATCTTAAAATGACCATCTTCATGGTTCCTTGGACCAGCATAGCATGGTCATTCCTATCGATTCAGCTTGAAAATTGAAGAATGAATTGAGGATCAACTAAAGTCAGAGATGGATCCCTGACCAAAATTTGAGATTTTCAGAAATTTTTCTACTACCCAAAAACGGCTCGGACGCGGACGGAAATTTGCTTATTTTGATCTAGACACCTTGAAACGCACAAAAAGAAAGACATTTTGGGGCTAATCCGAATGATTGGCTTTCTGCATGAAAACATAGGTTGATTCATTAGTACTCGCCCTCTCAACATAGTAATCGTATAGAGATCTACTTCAGTCGATTTTGCGTCCAAAAATTGAGTTAAATCCCCAAAATGCTCAAATTTTTTTTTTTTTTTTTTTTGAGAAGTAGTAAGCACAACTACATCCCAAACGGAGTCTGAGTGCTGAAATTTTTCGAGCATTTGATAAGAAATTCTTTGCCCAAACGAGGGACAGACCTTTTAGAAGGGTTTAGGTGTTGTGAATACATCTTTTATAATGTACGGAGAGAACAAAACAATTTTTTTTTTGGTCAATACAAATACAAAAAATTTAAACAAATGTTTAAGTGAAATTGAAGAAGAAACTAAGGTTTTTCCTTGCTAGAAAAGGATTTTAGGAAATTGGCTTTTCAGTCTGTATCACGAACACAGGCATCTGCAAGATCTGGTAGTTAATCAAATTTTGGTCACAAGTCCGCCATTCTTCAACTGAAGCTTCACCAAGCCCTGGGGCGATCATGGGAATGTTTGGCCTTCGAATTCGAAGGGATTCATGTCGGAAAAGAAGGGAAAATCAATGTTCTGTTAAATGTGAATGATGGACAGTTGTAACCAGTTGGTGTGTACCCTCAGACTGTGATAAACTGATCGTCATCACTATTTGATCTGGCGTAGGCAGTTTAAATTACGAAAGAAGTTAGTTAAATCCATTAAAGTGCTTCCTTATAAATACCTAACGCAGATCTTGATTTTTTTACAGCGGGGAATTGAATTGATAAAGAGGTGATAGAGGGTTTTGTTAATAGAATGAAAATCATTTGAAATAAATGCGAAAGGGATCACTATTCCTTGGAGTATCTCTAGCACAGAAGGCTCAAAGGTACAGTGACACGTAATATCAAGGGATTTAAGTGGCCCTACCACAGGACGGACTAAAATAACCTTCCGTTTTATTTCTGTCTTCAGCAACAGATGGATCGTCATCGTCGTGGTCTGACGCATTTCGATGACGTTTTCCGTCTTCATTTTCGTGCTCCATATCCCATAATCCTCGTGAGCTGTTTTTGTCGATCCGCTCGAATCACGTCGTAAATGCCTCACTTGTACCGATCATGGCATAAACTTTGGAACGGAAAAAGCTTTTAGTTCTCAATCAACATTCGTTTCAGTTGTTTCTATTTGTTTTACATTCTCGCGGACGGAGAAGATCAACAGACGTCGTGATAGTAGACGAAACAATGATACACTCGTGGATTCCGGCTTGAAATGATCTGCGGCAGGGTACCAAAGACACGTTCGAAGTTTGCTATCATCACAATGACTCACCAAAGTCGGAAATCAAACGCCCATATTCAAAATTGATCGTTTTTGAACAAACTTCGGCTGAATCGGTGACTAAACGGTTTTGAGTTATGAAATGAAATGTTTATTTGTCAGGATCAAATGTGATACAAACATAAGAAACATACACATAACGTAAATATTGAATCACTGAAAATCACTAAATATTGAAAAAATAAACTAATGCCCACTGAAAAATGACGACCGTCCACGCCGACTTTGATAGTAGAAATTATTCAAAACACCTGAAAGTCATGGCTCTAGTTGGTCCTCGAAACTTTTCGATCAGACCAAATTTAGTATTCACGAATGTGTTCCTGTTTTGGGTTCCTTTCATTAGACAGCAACACGAAAACGAATTCCTAACGAGTATTTACAATTGTGTTGCTGTTTTGGGTTCCTTTTATTAAACAGCAACACGAAAACGAATTCCTAACGAGTATTCACGATTGTGTTGTTGTTTTGGTTTCCTTTTATTGAACAGCAACACGAGAACGAATTCCTAACAAGTGTTCACGATTGTGTTGCTGTTTTGGATTCCTTTTATTAGACAGCAACACGAGAACGAATCCCTAACGAGTATTCACAATTGTGTTGCTGTTTCAAATTCCTTTCATTAGACAGCAACACGAGAACGAATTCCTAACGAGTATTCACAAATGTGTTCCTGTTTTGGGTTCCTTTCATTAGACAGCAACACAAAAACGAATTCCTAACGAGTATTCACGATTGTGTTGCTGTTTTGGTTTCCTTTTATTAGACAGCAACACAAAAACGAATTCCTAACGAGTATTCACAATTGTGTTGCTGTTTTGGATTCCTTCTATTAAACAGCAACACAAAAACGAATTCTTAATGAGTAATCACGATTGTGTTGCTGTTTTGGGTTCTTTTCATTAGACAACAACACAAAACAAATTCTTAACAAGTTTTTACGATTGTGTTGCTGTTTTGGTTTCCTTTTATTGAACAGCAACACGAGAACGAATCCCTAACGAGTGTTCACAATTGTGTTGCTGTTTCAAGTTCCCCTTCATTGAACAGCAACACTAAAACGAATTCCTAACGAGTATTCACGATTGTGTTGCTGTTTCGGGTTCTTCTTCTTAGACAACAACACGAAAATGAATTCCTAACGAGTACTCACGATTGTGTTTCTGTTTCAGGTTTCCTTCATTATACAGCAACACAAAAACGAATTCTTAACGAGTATTCACGATTGTGTTGCTGTTTTGGGCTCCTTCCATTAGACAGCAACACGAAAATGGAGCCCCAAGGAGTATTCACGATTGTGTTTCTGCTTCCTTTTGAATTCCTTTCTCTCTGATTCGGTCCAGAATTTATTTCTGGACGTTTCAAGGTGTGTCTAGATCAAAATCTAATTCAAAATGTTTGCCGTCCACGCCGACTTTGGTAGTAGAAATTATTCAATACATCTGAAGGTCCGGTCAAAATGTGAATTTTTAAAAATGGATTTTTGAGATTTTTTGAAATCAAGGTGTGTGGGGTAAATCTTGGACGCTGAATCGATTGGAATGGGTCTATGACCCGTTACACCCACTGTTTCAATTTTCCTGGAAAAAAAAAATCGCTGTTTGTCTGAAAAATACTTAGACAGCGGCAAAAAAGATGCCAACGGCACGCGGTATTCCCAAGCGGTCACCCATCCAAGTACTAACCACGCCCGAGTTCCTTTCTTTAGACAGCAACACGAAAAACGAATTCACAACGAGTATTCACTATTGTGTTGTTGTTTCAGGTTCCTTTCATTAGATAGCAACACGAATACGAACTCCTAACGAGTATTCACAATTGTGTTGTTGTTCGGATTCCTTTTATTAGACAGCAACACGAGAACGAATCCCTAACGAGAATTCACGATTGTGTTGCTGTTTCGGTTTTTTTTATAGACACAACACGAAAACAAATTCCTACGAGTCTCTCTTCCTTTTGAATTCCTTTCTCTCCAAAATGTTATTTCTGTACGTTTCAAGGTGTCTAAGGATCCCAAATCTAAATCACAACCTGTTACCGCCGTCACGTCCGACTTAGATAGTAGAAATTATTCAAAACACCTGAAAGTCAGGGGTCCATTCATGGCTCTAGTTGGTCCTCGAAACTTTTCAATCCGATCGGACCAAATTTGGGTGGGGTCGGGGAGTCAAAAAGTTGAATTTCGAAAAATGGATTTTTGAGATTTTTGCAATCTAGGTTGTGCGGGGTACCATTTTCCACTAAATCTTGGACGCTGACACAAATTGGAATGGGTGTGGGACCCGCCACACCTACTGATTCCGATTTTCCCCATATTGAAGAAAAGATGCAATTAAACAACAAAATAAAAAGCTATGTTTGTCTGGAAAAATACTCAGACAGCGGCAAAAACAATGCCAACGGCACGCGGTGTTCCCAAGCGGTCACCCATCCAAGTACTAACCACGCCCGATGCTGCTTAACTTCGGTGATCGGACGAGAACCGGTGTATTCAGCATGGTATGGCCGTTGGCAACAGGTTACGTTTTGAATTGCGTCAAATCATGATTCCGAAACAGGCCACACATACTTTCTCCACCAAAACCTTGCTGTAAGATGATTTTGCAGCGTTTTTGATTCACACATTGTGGAACGCAAACTATCTAATTTTGAAACAAATTGGAGAGATTGACCTCCTGCTTGAAAACATAGCTCGATTATTCAAGAAATTGTACACCAAAATGAATAATTTATGCATAACATATAGGTAAATTTACAAATCTAGCCCATAATCCTGCCCGTTATTAAATCATTATTGCAAAAAAAAAAAAATTTGTTCTCCCAGCAGCTCAGCAGGTTAGGACTTAAAACTCTCCCTGACCAGAATTCCAGATTTTTAGCAAATTATCTATTACCAACCAAGAAAGACGACGGACGACCATTTCGGTTTTTGGTTGGTTATTCCTTGAATAATGTTCCATGTTCAAGGCCATGAGGAGTCCATCAACTCCGATGATTCTAGAATTGTGAAGGTACCATATCTGCCCGCTGCCCATGCCGTTTTTGATAATGAAAAATTTCCTAAAAACCAGAGATTTTGGTCAGTGACCAGTTTTTGACTCTAGTTGGTCCTCGCAACATTTCAGCCCGATTGGATTAAATTTGAGGGGGGCTAGGAGTAGGATGAACATGGATTTATGAGATATTTGGCAATCTAGGCGTGTGGGGTATCATTTTCTACTCAATTTTGGACGCTGAATCCACTGAGATGGGTCTTGGACCTACCAGAGTGGTCTTGGTCTACCAGAAGTGAGTACGGGTCAAAATGGATGCCTATTTTGAATGTGATTTTCGAGATTTTGGTGACCTAGGTGCGGGGTACTTTCCGCTAAATTTGGACGCTAAATCGATTAGAATGGGTTTTGAACACTCATTTTCTACCCCCATATTTTTACTATTGGAAATAATAAACCATTTTGGGCCATTTCGAAACGTAAACAGTCAAATTTTGGCGCAAACCGGAGAGGTTAACCTCTGGCTTGAAAAACATGAGTATAAAATAAGTATAAAATTTGGTTTTTGAGCCAGCATTTTTCTTTCTTTCTTTTCAATTGAAAGCAGAAACGCTGCATATTCTTGGAAACAATACAATAGTATCCGTTGCTTCTGTGCGACTTTGACGTGAGAACATCGTGAAATGACTGTGAATTGACACCAGATTTGAGTGAAGCTTTCCAAGTACCTGAATTGAGTTGACAGTTGAGTATTTCGGTCAGTACGTTAAGCTCTTTTCAACTTAACTTACCCCCCCCCCCCCGTTATTGATTCGTGTTTAGATGTTTAGAACGGAACATCTACAGGTCGCAGTTGAGAGGCCTCCTGACCAAATCTTTACTTTCCGTTTCTATTCGTTGGTCAGAGCTCAACTAATTCCTGTTTGGTAACCTGATTGGTGAATCAGGTGCCATGAAGTTCGATAAAAGATATAATAATATAATTTTTAAAATACCTCAATCGAAAGATTAATAAATTTGAGTGTTATGACGAGAGAGATTGATTGATTGGTTTATTCATTTATCAGGGTGAGGTTAGGGCCAAGTGGCCCTCACTTCCACCACCCATGAATTCATTAGGCAAATTACAGTTTCTTACAATCAATACAATCAAAGGGATAATAATTATTAGCTCGATTCTGTTGACAATAACCCCTTGGAATTTGAGAACCATATATTAAAAAAGATAAGAAAATCGAAACAGGTACATCAATAATGTTGCGAGCTGGCACCTGCGCCAGTAAAATGGGCTGCTGGCGTCGCAGGGTCAATGACCTGTGGAGGGCTAAGGGTCGCTCTCGAACATTCATGCGCCATATTGAATTGGCTGGAACCTTCCCCTTGGCTCGAGACAACACGTCGAGTTCCCAGAACCAGGGAAGGTTTGAGAAGGTACTCGACCAAGAGACAGCCAGTATAAAAGGGACCCAGGAACGCTGCGCAGTTCAGTTCAGTTTGGAGTCTGAATATAGAAGCGTGTTATAAATTGTGCCGTGTTATAAATGGTGTTATAAATAGTGCGACAAGCAGTAACAACCGTGTATTGTGCCTTGTGATTGTGTCATTGTGTAAGTGTGTGAATGAGAACAGTGTATTCAAGTGAACGATTGTAATAAATTATTTACGAAGAATATAAATCGTTGCAATAAATTAATCGAACTCAACATCACAATATTTAACATTAGTACTATCTAAAACAGTTCTATGAGCACTCAAAACCCAGTAAGAATTTCAATACCTCTCGAATAGCAACCTCTTCAGCTCATTTTTGAATGTCCCTACTTTATTTTCTAGCTTGAAAAGGTCAACATATTTGTTATATAATTTAACACCTTGCACTGCAAACGATCTATTAAACATAACAGTTCTATGTAATGGGATTTGCATCGTCCTGTCTTTATTCCTGGTGTTCAAAACTTTCATACAAGTAAGTATGGGGGTTTTGTGAATTTCAATATTTTGAACATCATCACCGCGAGACTCGTTTCTTTCAGACATCTTTAGCCAGCCTAGCTTCTTGTAATATGGTGTGACATGATCATCAAGCCTGATCCTGCACACGAAAGGGACAACTGCATTTTGCGCTTTTTGCTAACGATCGACATCGATGCCTCTCAGGTCACACAATGCCGTTGGGGCATAGTCAAAAATGGGCATAACTAAGGACTGTGCCAATTGCTTCCTAATATGAGCAGGGAAGTCAACTGCCAATCTTCTCAGCTGGTAAAGGCTTCGAAAGACGAAATTGCACATGTATGTGACTTGGGCGTCCCACAATAGAGTGTCCTCAATCAGGACTCCGAGGTGGACTTATGGACGTATTTGAGCACTACCTCGAAGAGAGAGAGAGCTCAGGGTCCAGCAGTATAGTGATTTGTTAAAGTGATTAGAATAGAAGTAGTGTGATAAGTGCAAAACGTAATGTTGTACCTCCGTTGCCATGGAGATCGACGGTACGTCTGGAGAGGGGGTGCAACTTTTTGATCAGGAAACAACCCCTTCTCATGACCGGCGAGTGTTGCGGGTGTTTAGCCTAACCACGAAAGACTGCCCTGTAGATGACCCTTCGCTGACCCCTTCTGACCAATACTGCCGGACTGGCGCAGTGCTGGCCACATCCCTGTCCACAATGTCACGCAAAGGACTCTTATATTGTCTTCAGCGACAACATTATGGCAACACGCAACGCGACGTAGCAACTCAACAGAGTTTATTGGCCTGCCATCTCAGTTGCTGATGGTGATGGACACGAAGATTATTAGATACAATATGAAGCTTCGGGAGAAAGAGATTAATCACGACAAATTCATTCAAGAGGAGATAACTAAGGGTACAGCTTCATGTAAGCCTTAAGAAGTTACCAACAACAACAAACAAAGGGAACAATGTTCATGGCCTTCGCTCAACTAGGGATCAATCAGCATTCAAATTTATACTTATTATAATTTAAGCAATACTTACTTTTTAAATTACTAAATTATAAACGACTTTTACCTTTACATTTAAAAATAGCCCCTTGCCTTCGCATGGGCGATTAGGCTGAAAATGAGTTAGGCTCAACATGGACCTAAACTGAGTCTATGAGCGATACTTCGGATTTTCAGAGTATTTTCAAGGCGAACAACACGGACAATTGAACGGATGGTCAATCGGGACTTGAAATCGCAAATTAAACCGAGAAAAAGGAGACTTGGGGAGGAATAAAACTTGATTATTCCTTATAAAATCTATGTTTTTATGCCCCAGATCATACGGGGTTGACCATCTCCAAGCCTTCTGACGTTTTGTGATGTCTAGATCAAAAACGCTGAAAATTCATTCACAGAGGGTTGGTTATTCCTCGGACCAGGAGCATGGAGATTCATTTCAATCGATTCAGGGTTCAAAAATTAGTGGAAAACGCGCCCACGCGCCTAAAATCGATAGGGGGTGTGGTGTGTCCTGGACCTATTCCAATCGATTAGCGTCCAAAATTTAGTGGAAAATAAAACCCTACACGCCTAGATCGCCAAAAATCTCGAAAATCCAATCATCGGAAAACACATTTTGTATCATTTTCCACTTAAGTTTGGACGCTGAATCGATTGGAATAAGTCGGGGATACTCCGCATACACTGATTTTCCCCGTGCTCCTGGTCCGAGGAATAACCAACCTCCCCAGCTCAAGCGTAGCTTATAATGTCAGTAATTTAAGTTTTTAGTCGCCAAACAAGTCATCAAAATATCACATTTGCATGACAGCGTCCCCAAAACTGATCTATCGTTACCACTCGAATCGAATTCCTATGGGCTTTCAGCAGAATATGGAACGTGATTGGACCCCCAAAAACTAATCCATAGAAAGCCTGATCTGCCATCTAGAAGAAATTGCAGGTTGGAGAATAATCAGATTATTGAGAACAGCAGCTTTGTAGAAGCCATTCATCAGTTAAAATTGGCCGAAAATCAATAAAATTTGGATAAGAGTATTGTTGCGAGCTGGCACCTGCGCTGGTCGAATGGGCTGCTGGCGTCGCAGGGTCAACTACCTGTGGAGGGCTAAGGGTCGCTCTCAAACATTTGCGTGTGTATTGAATGGCTGGAACCTCCATTTGATTAGACAAACATTGATTCCCAGAACCAGGGAAGGTTTGAGAATGGTACTCGACCAAGAGGCAGCGAGTATAAAAAGCGGGACCCAGGAGGAAACGCCCGCAGTTCAGTTCAAGTTGAGTCAAATATATAGATGCTTCGGTTAACAATGTGCCATACCAGTGAAATAGTGCGACCAACACGTTACAACTGCGAATTGTGCTTGTGATTGTGTGCATGCTGTTGAATGAGAACAGTGTATTCAAGATGAAAGTTGTAATAAAATTATTTCCAAAGGAGCATAACTCGTTCAGTATAAATACTCTCAAGATATTTATTGAGGCTTATTGCACATCTGTGGGCCTATTTGGGGTGCCTTTGCCATGGAAAATAGCAATATTGCTTGATACTTGCCCTCCATTCGTAAGAAACTACTTTTACTTGTATGACACATCTTTCTAACAGACATACACAACAAATGAAAAATATATTGTTGCGAGATTACACCTGCACCAGTCTCCTGGGCAACCAGCATTACAAGGTCAACGACACGTCTGGAGGGCTAAGGGTCACTCTCAAACATTTGACTGGAAAAGCTCGAGACAACACATCAAGTTCCCAGAACCAGGGAAGACTCAAGAAGGTTCTCGGCCAAGGGAGCGAGCATAAAAAGGGACCGAGGAATGCTGCAGAGTTCAGTTCAGTTTGGAGTCCAAATATAGCTTTGTGTTATAAATTGTGCCCTATAAATTAGTGCGGCAACCGCATTACAACTGTGTATTGTGCTTTGTGATTGTGTAAGTGTGTGAATGAGGACAGTGTATTTGAGTGAACAATTGTAATAAATTATTTACAAAGAACATAAATCGTTACAATATATTACGAACTGTTAAGACGTGTGGACGAAGGATGAAACATTATTCATTTGGTTGGCAAAAAAGGAGGTCGTCCTCCACTGTAATCAGATGAGCACAACAGTGTGATAACAGCCAACCATCACAAGCAACTAACCGAAAAAAGTCAGGTTTCAAATCTCTCAGCAGAAAGCGGAACGTGGCTTCAGGTTTCAGCTCAACAAAAGCCAGAGTTCGGCTTCAAATTACATCCCTCTTATAAGATATTGTGAATAAGAGGGGTTATTGGATGAAATCGACCATTTTTTTCAGAACCAAAATACAAACAAAACCGGCCTAGGTATTTCTAATTCAAACCGTATATGACCTAGGAGTTAACGAAGGAATAGCAAGGGAAACGCAACACGCATTAGCAATTTAAATTTCAATGTAAATGGCCAACTGTTAAGTCAAACGTCGAACAAATAGCGTCGACCACTCCTCTTCCTTCCACAAGCTCTGCAGACGCGGCAGTGAAGCGAAACAATTCGAACAACAATAAAAGCACCACTTATTCGGGTTTTAGTTTATTATTTCTCGAATAATCAAGCCATGTTTTCATGCCAAAGGACAACCTACGCTAGCAATTCTTCCAAAATGGTTTATTATTCCTTAAATCAACAGAAAGGGAAAAACAGTGAGTGTCCAGGATTTATTTCAATCGATTATTATTCTCTTAATTCACTGAAAAAAGATACCCCTCACGCATAGGTACCAACCGAAATCTCGAAACTTACGTTTAAAATAGGTAGGTAGGTATACATTTTCATACATACCCTTCATGCCTGTGCCAATCGAGGTGAAAGGTTACGAGGACCAAAAAGATGCCTCACAAAATTTATGGTTTTCAGAAACTTTTCTACTGCTCCTACCATTTGGTAGTTTTTGTTTGGTCCTTGAAGCCCCTTCTGCCCAAATTTGGTGAGAGTATGGGTGAAAATTTGTCATTTAAAACTCGATTTTCACGATTTTATAGGAACTAGGCATGTGGGGTATCATATTCCGCTAAAATTGGGTTACTCAACTCATTTTTTTTTTCCCATACTATTGCTCAAAGGAATAATGAATCATAGTGAATGAAATTGTAGCGCTTTGGGTGGGTTTTGATGTTTATTTCTATGCCATTTTCAAGTTGATTGTAATTGATAACGTTTGTAGAATTAATAGCCGGAGCAAAGAAATGTGCGCTTACAGACAGGCTATACAAAACATTTATAATAAGCGCTATGAAAACTGCATAAAAAAGGGGTGGACAATTTGACTATGGAGCAAGCATTATTCTTTCATTTTAATGTGGAAACAACGCTTCTATTGCATCATAGTCTCCAAGAGAATTAAGAATCAAATTATATTTATTTTTATTTATTTTATTTTTATTATAATTATTATTTAATTTTTTTTTAATTTAATTTTTTTTTTTTTTTTTTACAAAAAGCAAGGAATATAATGATTGAGTTATTTTTGGCGCCTACAACACTATATTCTCTTAGAAGCTGAAAACACGATACGTGATTAATATTGAGTCTGAAGTAATCGAATTAAGAGGAAGGCGGTGGTGGTAAGAGGCGGGGTCCACTTGAGAACGGGTAATCCCACTTTCCACTTATGCGGTGGAAGGGTGCGAAAGGGTCAACGACTCACCTGTCGTCGAGTGGAACGGTCTCTCCGCCCCTCGGAGGCAACCGAGGCATCGGACCGACATCGGACACCGGAGCCGAGCGGTCACACTGCCCGGCGGAGGCCGAGATTTGGTTGTGTTCCGCGACTGACCGTTTCCATGGCGACGCATCCGACGGGTCATCCCACTCCCCCGCCCCCGCTCGGGGCAAAACTGCCAACGCCGCACTGAGGGCGTAATGCGAATCTGACATACTAATGTACAAGGTTTTACTCATTTAACGCGCTAATGCTTGTGTTTTTCGTAAAATTGTAAGATTTATCACAAGTTCAGTATGTTGTATCAACATCTTGCCTTGTGAGGAGCCTAAATGATCTTCAGAAGTCCGTGAAACCACACTATTCACACTATATACAAGGAAAAACGAACATTTTGTATTATTAACCCACCTAATCCTAATCCTAATCTGCAAGTTTTATACGTACATCACTAAGTTAAATAAACAACAACGCAGCGAACTAGTAGAAAATGGTTCATTATTATTTACGGTAGTTCTAGTTAAAAAAAAAAAATAATAAAAATAAAAAACCTGCAATAATTATTTTACAGGGGTTGGTTATTCCATGGACCAGAAACACTGGAGACTCATTTCAATCGATTCAGCGCCAAAAATTTAGTGGAAAATAATACCCTACACGCCTAAATCGACAAAAATATCTAAAATGGGGAAACAGTGGGTATGCCGTGTCCAGGACCCATTCCAATCGATTCAGTGTCCAAAATTGAGTGGAAAATGATACCCCACACGCCTAGATACCAGGAATCCCGAAAATACATATTCAAAATGGGTAATAAATACCCAATTTGACCCATAACTTCTTTCAGTGGGTGCCAATCGTTCTGGGACCCATTTCATTGGATTCAGCGTCCAAAATGTAGTCGAAAATGACACCCCACACGCCTAGATCGCTGAAATTCCATTTTTTAAGACACATTTTGACTCCCCCCCTCCCTATTCTGGTCCGATTGGGCTGAAAAGTTTCGTGGACCAACTAGAGCCTAAAACGAATCCCTGACCCAAATTTCAGATTTTTCGAAAATTTCCCACTACCGAAAACGGCTTATATCAAACGGACATGGTTCCTTATGGTTAATTATTCCTTGAATAATCAATCCATGTTTCTATGCTCAAGGCCATCTTGGACGTGAACGGAGCCAAAGGGCTATGAACTTTTCTGAATTTGGTTTTAAAATATAAATTTTATTCTTTGGTGTTAAGTAGTGAAAAGGGTTGAAAGTAAGATAACGTGAGTTTTAATTCGAGATAAATATATGGTTTTATTTTCGTTAACTCTTATCTATTAGAAGTACCACACAAGTACACGGTGAACACGATAGATTTTTTTAAATTCTTTTTAATGAAGAATTTACAATAGAATACACAACAGTTTGCTCGGGAGCACGGCAAAGCACCGAAATAGTCCACCAAAATAATTACAACAGCCATAAGTTGGATAAACACCAATAGAAACAGACAGTTACACGTATAAGGTATACGTTCTGTTCCTGTTTTTAACTTGATTGCTCACACAAACGTTGAGAATTTAAAAAAGAACCCTAGCTGGGGAGGATTGAAGATTTTTTTTTTCGCCAATCAGTATGTAAACAATTGAGCAGACCTGTCACAGAGAAGCATCTCCTTACAACCAAACTGTTCTATTTAATGACATGACATCTATTTTTGAAAACGGTTCAAACGGTAATCACGATAAGTACATTGACTTGTTATTTACGATATTACAATATCATAAGTTGTCGATACGTATTTAGTGCCACCAAGAATAGGAAAATACATAATAAACCTCATCTAAGTGAGGGTCCTAGCTAAGAATTGAGAACTCTTGATTATAATTCTATAATATACGCGCATGTTATTGTCGCTGGTTCAATCTGGCAACAACATTACGACTGTGCGAAGTTGAGAGAGTCGAGAGAATATTTGTCAACACTGAAGGTGACCTAAAACGAGGCTCGATAATTTATGCTGGTTCCAGGCTCGAGTTTATTATGGAGGTTTTTGTCAGGTTAAGAATCGCACTGAGTGATCACTGTGCTAGCTGATGAGGTTAGTCACCACGAGGGTACAATGAATGGTCCGAGGAAGAAGGAAACATTACCTCTTCCGCCTCAGTTTGTCAAGATAGATCTGGATGCCTGGATAGCGTTGCCCAGGCCTGTGTTGGCCCTTCAGACTAATCAAGAGGCCATGGACGACCCAACAGAGACTTGTCAGGAAGCCTTGAGTCTTAAGACAGGCCACGTGGTCTGTTGTTCCACAAAGGCAATGCTTGATGCTTGCCTGGGTGGTTCAAGTGACTTGAGGCCCACCTCTAACAGAGCAAACTGCCACCCTAGTAATAGATTTGGCTATTTTATGATGTTTTTGTCAGGTTAAGAACTGCACGTGAGTGATCACTGTGCTAGCTGATGAGGTTAGTCACCATGAGGGTACAATGAATGGTCCAAGGAGAAGGAAACATTACCTCCTTCCGCCTCAGTTGTTTAGATAGATCTGGATACCTGGATAGCCGCTGCCCGGCCTGTAAATTGGCCCTTCATACTAATCAAGGCCATGGACGACAAGAGACTTGTCAGAAGCCTTGAGTCTTAAGACAGGCCACGTGGTTTTTGTTCCACAAAGGCAATGCTTGACGCTTGCGTTCAGTGCTTAGCCCAAGCAGTAATGATGGATTTTTGGATGTTTTTTCAGGTTAAACCGACGTTAGCTAGTATGGCACAGGGACATAATGGCTGAGGAAGAGGTACTACCTCTTCCGCTCTTTGTTTAGATAGATCTGGATACCTGGATAGCGTTGCCCAGGCCTGTGTTGGCCCTTCAGACTAATCAAGAGGCCTTGGACGATCCAACAGAGACTTGGCAGGAAGCCTTGAGTCTTGAGACAGGCCAGCAGAGCAAACAGCCACCCTAGTAATAGCCAAATCCTTGAAAAACTTCCTTGGCCAGCAGGGTTTTTGCGATACAAAATCCACAAAAACGATGTAATCACTGCAAGGCCCCTCAACCTCTCATTTTCCCCTCACAAATACAAACATTTAGAGAAACTCCTCACAGAACCAGAACAAAATGACGAGCCTAACCCTGATCACACAAATCAGATGAGTAAAACACACCTTAAAATCCACTCATGATCTTCCAAAAATACTCATACTTTGCAAGATACTCATCAACTCCAAGCATACCCCAACTTTGAGTAGGAGGAAAACCTGTCACAATAGCGCCAGTCTGATAAATATGCTAAATAGTCGGAATTAGGTACACACTTTTCATACAGTGTGAGTACAATACAATCATCACACCTATGTTAAGCAGTAAAAGAATATTAGAGTAAAATGCATGCAGTTTCTTCTTCAAATTCGATATGTAGTTAGCACAGCTGATGGTTAAGTAGTAAAATAACACAGAGTACATGGCAATTCACATGTTATATAACAAACTGGTAGATAATAGTACAGGGTAACGCAAAATACATCTTTTCACATACATAACACATCACATTTAGATTTACCAAAGTACTGAAGAGTAAGATTGTATTAAATTTGTTCACAATTTCTGGATAAAAATAGATCTATTACCCTATCATTTTCATATATTTATGACATACTTAGTAGATACCACATCAGTTTACTTCAAATGCATTAGAGTGAGCTCACTTGACGAGCTGATAAGAAAAAATGTCCAGAAACATACAATAGATGGACAGTAAGTCTTTTGAAGGGTTGGGGGTACAAAACATGCAGGTAAATAGCGACTATGGGGTATTTTATGGTTTTAACTAAAAGACACATGAAATTAGTGGTTGGGAAGGTTCAGCAATAGCAAGGGTGCAAACACAACTGCACAATGTTCAACAATCATCACATCATTCATTTTTGTAATCACTCAATCATTTCTTCATTTATTCATCAAAGCAGGATTCACAAGTTGATGACAACTAATTCATCACATAAGGCAGCAAATTCACTTGGTGGTGAAGAGGCGTTCCCAAAACACATTGAGTGCAGTCACCGCTTGACAGCAGAAAATCATGCAATGAGGTATGAACAGTATTGCTTGCTCATCAATAATTATCATAAATATTTTCTCTACCAAGCTATAACTGGCAGCCTACTTCAAACCTCCGCTCAAGCGCTGCATGCCTTACCTCTGCTGAGAGGGTATCCATTGCCAAATTGCAGCCAAAGTACCAGTCAGTGACATTCTGTATGGCATAAGCCGATGTATTTTCAATGCAAACGAATTTCAT
Source organism: Cyrtorhinus lividipennis (assembly GCA_019603395.1). Taxonomy (NCBI): domain Eukaryota; kingdom Metazoa; phylum Arthropoda; class Insecta; order Hemiptera; family Miridae; genus Cyrtorhinus; species Cyrtorhinus lividipennis. Next base: position 4,548 of record JADDOF010000029.1, on the reverse strand, counting down.
CGATTGGAATGGTCACTAGAAAAGATTCTCTTGATATTGAGACCAGTTTCACTCTGAATTCTGGGTACATTTAACACCCCTTTCCAAGAAGATTGTGAAATAATGTTACTTCTAGGACCTCTTTTCTTTTCTTCTAATTTATCACTGCCATACAAAAACCTGCACAAGAAGGGAGGTTCAACATAATCATGAGACAAATTGAAGAAAACAATTCCAGTTGCTGTATTAGATACAAATTCACCTATTCTTAGGAAGCGCACCTTCTCTAGATACATGTTGTTAATGATTTGATATAGGAATACAACCACTTTTCACTTGGACTATCGCCCCCCCCCCCCCTTAATACAAGATTTTAGCACTTTAAAGAACACCCACATCAACTGAAATAAAAAATATCAAATTTGCTTTTGAATAAGACAACATGACCCAGGAGCCAAAAGTAAAAATAACTGAAAAATATATTTTCAGTGAAAGGGTCTGAACCGTGGACATCTGGATTAGCATGCTGATGCCAGTGATAATACTTATTGCGAGACTGAGCCTCTCATGTACAATAACTTATCAGTAACATGCAGCGCTCAAGCGGTGGTTTGAGGAAGTAGGTATCCAGCTACAGCTAGGTGTTTGTCAAAGTTTTGTTTTCTTCATTCACCATTCATATTGGTCCACTAAAGTAACTTTTTGAGTGCCAGGCACATAAGAAGGAGCAAGCAACGAAAAAGAAAACATGATAATGGTATTGTTATACAAATTCAATTCATCATGCCTCTTTTGTCAAGCGTTGTGCAAGTGTGGATGATGTTGGGAACATGTAGCAGGTAATGGTGGAAAAAGCAGGTTCACTATCTTCACAATATTTCTCTGGACAAAGCTGGTCAATGGTCACAGGTCCATACAGGACAGCATCGCACTAATGTTGTGTGGTCACAACGCTATGAAGGCGGTATTGTGGCAAGTTGTATGCTGAATTGCACCAGGAGTCCCTGACTTCACAGAGTTGCATACGGGACAGTGGCAACACATTAGTTTGAGTTGAAAAAAGACAGTCGCAGACTTGCATTTGGATGGATTTTGTGGCAGATTTGCATTGTTCTTGGCCACTTGAGGCTCAACAGTTTTGTCAGCAATATTGCCAATGGCCACAGGTCCATACAAGACAGCATTGCACCAATGTGTGCTAAGAAGGGGGCATTGCAGCTAGTTGAATGCTGAATTGCAGCACGCATCCCTGACTTCACAGAGGATGGGTTGCATGTAGGAGAGTGGTTTTAGTTGATTAAGGACAGACACAGACTTACATTTGGAGGAGTTTTGGGGTTAGATTTGCATTGTTCTTGGCTTCCTGAAGCTCTACAGCTTCAGAACCAAACTTCTACTTGTGATCAAGACTGGATGAAGTGTGTATGAAAGCTAGGCAGCAGAGACACACATTCATATGAGTACACCAATTGGCAACAGTGTGAGACATCAAGATTGAAGCCTCCAAGAGGTGAACTATGCGAGTCAGAGTCTAACCAACAACTGTAAAAGTGTGTCTACTTTCTCATACCTGCCAAAACACCCTGAGGCCCAACAAATGAGCAGGGATAGATTGATTAATCAGAGACATCTCTTGTTGTTGCACCAAAAGATTATTCAAAAGAATCTTTTTGCCATTTCTGCAAAACCATCCTGAATTGGCCTCTTTGTACCCCATTATGTCCTTGTCTCTGTCCCTGCAGGTCAACAAGGTGTACAGCAGCATGGCCTGTCTTCATGTGGACTGAGCAACGGTAAACCTCTCCACTACCCAAGGAATTAGTGAAAACAACAGGCGTAAAAGTGTTTGTGGGGACAAATAATAAGCAACCAAGATTTAAGCAGCACACAGTGGGAAGTAAGAAGCACGCACTAATTCTATTAAATCTAACAGTACTAAATTTATTCCTACTAATAAGCCGAAACACTGATCTGACAACCAGTGAGTGGAGGCCATGGGATGTTGACTCCCAAGCCGCCCACTTTTCTTTTAAATGATATTGCTAGCTACACGTACACAAAGCATCTTCCTTTGTTTAAGCCTAACATATTTTTTTGTCTTTTAAATTTATATTTTCTTTACATTTAACTACAGCAAAATAAGTTAAAAAACAAAAGTTTCACTTCAACTAAGAAGCATTGCTGCAGATATGCACATACATTTTTTTGACAAATTTGTGGCTCTGGTCTGTTTTAGACATTTTCTCGTTATCAAATTAATTAAATATTTTTGCTGAATCACAATATTAATTATAACTAAGTGGTTTTCTCTTATTCTAAGGTTTATTGTCAATACTGGATACCTAGTAATTGGATGCTGAAGAGCATGCAAGAAATCTAAATTGTGATATGTTGCAAAGGGGGAAAGCACATTGATATACCGATACTTGAGTGTTGAATATGTTTTAAATTAGTTTATTTCTAGGTTAGGGAGAAATTGAGATTTTTATTTAAAACTAACACCAGTTCATGTGAAACACCGAATGTCCATGTGGAGGGGGAAGGGGTCTCTGGATTGTAATGACGTCAGCAGCTGCTAGTAGCAGTAAACTTATCTGATAGGAGACGTGATAAGCGTTCTAGCACAACCATTTCTGGTTGGTGTGGGAGGGGGGGGGGGGGGTCATGCTTGTGGTCATAACGAATAACTCAATCTAACAAGAAAAATCTCAACTCCTTTTTGGCAGGGGGTAAGGACGTTTAGGGGGTGAACAAAGGTTTCTTAATTTTGCTAATCATTGAACAATATGGAAAGCGGCGATGATGCAGATTTCAAGCCCATAAATAAACATTCATTCGCACAACGACGAACTTATCATTTGTTGCTCTTTCAACAGGTAAAGTTTTTAGAAGAATTTGCAGTTACAACAAACAATGTTAACTTTTATGAGCAACCCTGTCAAGAGAGTGCTGATGTTGGTTGACCACCAAGCACAATGAATTTTATGTAATGTGAATAAGTTGTATGTAATATAAAATTAGCCATTACCTCAGCAGTGATTTCATTTCAGTTCGCATTTTTAGCGTCTGTTTTACATTCGCTGTGCTGTTTTTTGCCAAGGGCAGACCATTTTAGAAGAAAAACTTGATTTTTTCTGCTCTTTAAGAAGGACTTGATAGCTGTGGTGACAAGGAGCGGTACAAGAGTATAAAAGTGATAAAACAGAATTATGGCAAAACCGTAACCTTTCCCCCTGAAGAAAAAGTGGAATTTTTAAATAAACCTTTGCCGCTTAAAATCTGTCCAAATATCACTTGTTGGTGGCAATTCTTCGCTAAAAATTCAAATGCCAAATTTATATGAAAATCTCATGCTTTTAGTTGAGGAAGGAAATCCCCTCAATTGTAATCCGGCTGCTGTATTGGGAGATATTTAACAAAAAAAAACCTTTCCAGCACTGAGGACTTAATCTGTGACTTGTGTTCACAAAAAAGTTGCGCTTATGCGTGTGCGACTGGTTGCTGAAATTAAATTAATAATTCAATTCCACCTGGGTTCACCAGTTGACGAAAAATTTCTTTTTTTATAGCCTTATCATATTAATAATGACTTTCCTCTTTCGAAGATTTAACACATTATTACATTCTTCTGACACAGTAATACCCAAACCCAAGTCAAAATGTAAAAAAATAAAATAAAATAGAAAAAATAAAAAATAAATAAAAACACTACTACGTAAGAAAACAGATATAAAAAACGATTAATCTATGTTATTATCATTATGTGGATAAATATGATGAATATTTCGCAGTGATGTTATTTACGTGCTGTGATTTTTTTTTTCAAAATGACAAACTAAAATTTGCTCGTACTCATCTACTGGGCCCTAACCCGAGTACGGGAGCCGCTTGTGTCACATGTGATGATTAAACTTGTTTTATACTTAAAGTCTAACATCTAAACGATGGACGAAACTCCAACAGGATAAAGGGGGGTTGAGACCCGTGGGTTTGAATGTTACAAGAGAAATTCAATGAAAAATAGATCAATTTTGCGAAGCCATTTTTCTACAGAAATATCGCCACAATAAATTCTTTCATTAACGGTTTCAAGACGATACACGAATGGCTATCAAGCTCAAAAAATAGATACCTAATATGACCAAATCTTAGACTAAAAAATATATATTGTAGACCCGAAATAGAATGGTACTTTGGCAGGGGCTCCTACGAGGAGGAAACGAGAAGAATAATTTTAACAGAATAAATAAGTAAGAAACGAACGGCTAGTAGGCTGGGGGCGATCCAGTTGTGGTAGTTTTAGCGACGACCCTTTCTCCTTGGGCGATTTCATTGTTTTGGATGCCTTTGAATTTCAAAAACGTGTCGTATCCGTAGACCATCATGTTGATGTAGCCGAAGAACTGAAAAATAAAATGGCACGTCATTTGGGTGGTCAACCGAGTAAATGTTCATTTCTCAATGTTGCGGTCAAACGATAATGAAAAAAATTTGAAAACATACGCCAACTACTCCAAATACCGCAGCAGCGTCCACATAGGCGAAGACTAACGTGGATCCAATCATGAG
>JADDOF010000028.1:38021-53377 GCA_019603395.1 Cyrtorhinus lividipennis | reverse complement strand
TATCTTAACTGTATGCGGGCAACGTTTGATGAAAGTCTGGATACCCCTTTAACTCGGTTTAAATCGTCTTCATCACGGCATGGTGCTAAGCCGCCTGTCTTTTTCTTCCCTTCTTAATAATAATTTATTTTTCTCGTTTCGTTTTCCCCATTCTACCTGTGTCTCTATTTTTGGTTTAACTTTATGTGTTATTTAACATTGCACAAAAACCTGTCGTCTTCTTTTCATTTCCCCCTACACGGAGGTTTGGACGGTGGGAAAATGTTTGGCGCAGTCTTTGAAGACCGTTTTGATCGAAAAGTGCATCAAAACTTGGAAAAATATCAATAAAAGGCTATTTAATTACGAGTTTTTATCTGAATTACTATTGTTCTTCTTTGAGACTGTTTGAACTGAAAATTTTCAATGTGATAACCGTAAAATGTTGTTGACGCACTTCTCCATTGGAACTGATTTCACGGACAAATCATAACGTTCCGCCACGTTTTAGACCGCCATACCTACAAACACGATAATAAATATTAATATTTTTTTGTGTTTAACCAACTCTTCAATAAGCCATTGTCTTTCTTTTTCCTACTTTCTCGCCAAATCCTTTCACCTTCCAACTTTTTCTGGCTCTCAACGTCGAATCGAGAAACTTGGGTCACGAATCGCGTTTTGGGATTTCACTTGGCTCTTTCGGTCATTAGATTTATTTTTCCCCCACGTTTTTCGCCCTCACGGTTTTCACGATTTCCACGATCACGGTCACCGTTGGTATCGCATGTTGGTAAAAAAAAAAAAAAAAAAAAAAAAAAAATGCACTGAGTTGCAGAAAGCCAAACCAAACACCAGGCAAGCGCTGTCGATCTGTATCTAGCTCACCGAACATTTCTTTCAGAAAGGAGGCAAAACGAAACGGGCTGTACATAATGGTTTGGTCGAGGCTTCGAAAGTTTTTCTTGAAATAGTACTAAATAAACGTTGATAACCCTTTTGTAGAACCCAGAAAAGTGATGCCCATCCTAAAGACGGACGAGCCCATTTGCCCTGAAGGAAGATTATCCTGCGGAAATGGCGAGTGCATCGAGAAATCGCTCTTCTGCAACGACAAACCTGAATGCAAAGACGAGTCCGACGAAAACGCTTGCAGTAAGTGAAAACATAAGCTAAAAATTCGATGGTAAGGTGTGAATATTAGCTAAATGCCATAAAACATTATGTTGGACGAAAAAAAAAATTACAGGTTCAACGTATCACACATCTTCCAAACATTCAATATTATTGTGCCCTATATTATTCAATTTGCAAAACTTATCTCTAAGTGTCATGCAGGGAATGCATTTTTAACGCTGACTCAGTTGGTTCAAATTACTCATCAATTATAAGGGAATTCCAAGAGAAAACAATAAATTTTCAAGCTAAAATCACTACATACATTGGTCAATGAGTGAATGCTTTCAAAATATCTAATGATATCGGGGATTATGGGGTTTTGGAGTATGTTGGAATCATTCCAATCTATTCAGCGTCAAAAATTTAGTAGAAAACGATACCCCACACGCCTAGGTACCAGAAATCTCGAAAATCCACTTTCAAAATGGGTAAATAGAGACCCATTTTGACCCATAACCTCTTCCAGTGGGTGCCAATCGTTCCGGGGCCCATTTAATTGGATTCAGCGTCCAAAATATGGTGGAAAATTACACCTCTTATGCCTACTTGCTAAAAATTCCCAAAAACCGAGTTTCAAAAAAACACATTTTTACCTATGCCCTCCCCGATTTCTCGCCAATCGGGGCTGAAAGGTCTCAAGAACCAAATAGAGCTGGAAAGAGGTCTTTGACCAAAATTTCATTCATTTAGAAAATTTTCTACTAGATACAAAAACGCTGAAAATTCTGCTACAGGGGTCGGTTATTCCTCGGACCAGGAGCATGGACTCATTCTAATCGATTCAGCGTCCAAAATTTAGTTGAAAATGATACCCCACACGCCTAAATCTCCAAAAATCTCGAAAATCCATTTTTCGAAATACACATTATGACCCCTACCCCGCCCAAATTTGGTCCGATCGGGCTGTAAAGTTTCAAGGAGCAACTAGAGCCGCAAACAGATTCAGATTTCTAGAAAATATTCTACCTAAATCGTTGTGGACTTAACGAATTTAAGTGGATTTAAGGAATCAACCAAATATTGGTGTAGATCGTGCATGGTGACCATTTTGAGGATCCTTACATTATAGCTTTTCCACATCAAATTGAGATTATTACCAATCTGGGAAACTTCCACAATTAAAATGGATGAGTGAGTTTTCCAAACTGAATGGACAAACTTGTATGGTAATTCATGACTTTGGTTGAAAACAAAATTACTAAAACAATGTTACCGTAAACCGGGGTCACTTAATTTTAACTTAAAAAACTGTTTTTTTATTTTTGAACTGTTCTGGCGGGATTGCTTTTACAACTAGCGCCACCCTGGTGGTGTCGGGGTTTCAAGAATCGCTTATCAGAGTGCGCTGACATCGCCAATCGATTGAAACAAATCACACACACAGTTTTCTCCATACTCTGATCTACGGAATAATAATCCATTGTGAGAGCATTTTCAGCTTTTTTGGATGAAAGTAAGCCCCTTCTACCCGCTGTGGAAAGCTATTATTTGATTAGAATGCGAAAATAGCGCGCCCCACTACCAAACTCACAAATCATAACAGACAACAAACGGTTTTATTCAAGTATCATTTCATCCGTATTGACTCAAACTGATATGGTATTCGTATAATTATTGGGCCTTTAAAAGTTGACTCCTTTTTCAATCTTGAAAGCTGCCTCTGTTCGCATCACAAAATAGAATATCAGAACGGGCAATTTACAGTTCTTCAGAGCTTTGTCCTGTAATTACACACATGTAATACGAGACTCTAATAGTTCAGCGAAAGTGAATCGGTCCGTTAAATTGATTGATTGGTTCGTTTGTCTACCACAGAAGGTCAGAAAATATTGGGCCTCTTTCTCGCCGGTTAATTGAGGAATAATCGAAGCGCTCCCTTTATTCTTCGGTCTGGTTGCTAAAACCGCGCAATTATTTCGTATGGAACTGGTTGTCCTGAAACTTGTAATCAGGTAGGTAGGCGGTTCTCCCCGACTCAATTTTTTTTCCTTCTCTCCTTGAAAGAAGTTCCAACCGGTTTTTGACGGTCAAACCCGATGTGAAGGTAGCACTAGTCAGAAGTCAAGATAGAAGACAAACTTCTCGAAAAAGGGGCAGTGTTTCTTCCAAAACTTGGAATCGAAGATGAACACCGGACACAGTGATTGAAATCGAGGACTGAGCATTGAGAAATATGACCGTCATCTTGTCGCATGAGATTCATGTCCAATGCACTTAACCAAAGAAATCAAAATGCTGCAAATTCTGTCACAGAGGTTGATTATTCCTCGGACCAGCAGCATAGAGACTCATTCCAATCGATTCAGCGTCCAAATTTTAATGGAAAATGATACCCCACACGCCTAGGTACCAGAAATCTCAAAAACTCACATTTGAAATAGGTAGATAGATACCCATTTTGACCCATAACCTCATCCATTGGGACCCGTCTTATTGGATTCAGCGTCTAAAATTTAGTCGAAAATGATACCCCACACACCAAGATTGCCAGAACTTTCGAAAATCCATTTTCGATATACACATTTTAGAAATAAATAAATTTGGATTGACTTTTTGCATAAAAACAGGTTGATATTATTCAAAGAATAACCAACAAAAAACCCGTTTTCAGCGCATCATTCATAGAAATTCTGTAGGTTACGCAGTAGTTTTTCAAATTGGCTATTATAACAATCCTCGATGAGATAAGAACGCATTATTTACAACACAATACTTCCTACAGCTCATAACGAGTGGTCCTTTAAAAGACGGGATGAATTTCCAACATCAATTTCCATCATAAGTGTGAATATGAGCTATCTATAGCTAGATTTAGGTATGAGGGAAAGATGAGTTGTAGGAGTCTTATTCTATTACTTAGGTATATACATAAAAGTGACGTAAATACTTAATAAATGTATCTTTGGTGTGGCCATTTGAAAAAGAAATCTTCGTGATGGATGAATAATATTTTCTCACAATTATTCAGCAGATCAAATCCGCAGAGAATTAAGAGAAACCTCGGAAAAATCTGCAAATTTGGCTATTTGGTGGAAATTAAGTAGGAAGTTTGGTATTTTTTTCGAGCCATTATAAAGATTTTGGCCAAAATCAGGTTACGTTGTAATAATAACCCGACATTGAATTTTCAAAAACGGAAGGTATATCTAGTACAAAGTTGAATTTTTTTTTTTTAAATAAGTATTATTTATTTTAAATAAAATATCGATATTTTGGTTATTAAGTCCAGGACCACTTACCGCACATCGAATATACTATTTATGCGTCAAGGATGATTTCTCAATACAGGTACCGATACATCATATAAACCCTCGAAAAGGACACTATCCAATGTTGGTTTATCAAGTTGGATACCAACGCGTCACGTTTTCCGTTCTATTGAAAGCGTTTAATCGCTCAGTCGTGTTCTTATGTGGGTTATAGGCTCATTAATAGAAAGAACCGGCAGCTATCGCGAAATGAGCGTTCAAATCGATAAATGAAGTCACGAATCATCTAAGAAAAACCAACTCAGAAAAGTAGGAGGTAGAAATTTCATTTTTTCAATATTGAAGGTTATCAGGACAAAATACCTAATTAATATCATTAACAATTTTATCTTGGACAATACAAAATTTAGAAGAAAAAAATCTGTAGCAATTATATTCGGGGAAGTCGTCCCAAATGTGGTACATTTTCTCCGCAGATTTTCTATGGGTGAAAATTGCAAAAAAAACTTGCAGACTTTGAAAGCAACAGGTGATAACTATTTTAACCCATTAAAGTGGGTGATTTCATTTCGCGATTTGTCGTATTAAAACGGAAACTTTCGTCCTAACGGCAATTTGTCGATCCATTCTTCCACTATGGTTCATTATCTCATTCCTAGGAGTAAAAGTATGGGGAAAACAATGAGTGTAGAGCGTCCAGGATTCAGTTAAATCGATTCAGCGTCCACAATTTAGTGGAAAATGGTACCCCCACGTCTAGGTACCCAAAAGTCTCAAAAATCCTCTTCAGATAGTTTGGTAAGTATCCATTGTAATGGTAGTGATACATGCAACCCTTTGCAGAGATTGCGTGGAACTTGATTGAAGGTCACGGCATGTATCACTACCAACTGTCACAACAAAGAGTATTGTTATATACTAAAAGTTAAATTAAAAAAAAAAAAAAAAAAAAAAAAAATCTATTGTAATCCATAAACGCCTTCGGTGGCCGCCAATTAGTCTGGGACCCATATAAAAAAAATTTAGCGTTTAAATTTAGTAAAAATTGATACCCTACATGCCTTATTCCAAAAAATTCCGAAAATCGAGTTTCAAAAAATACATTTTTACCCGTTCTCTCTCGAAATTCGGTTTGATCGGTCTGAAACGTTTGGAGAAACAACTAAAATCGTTTCAGATTTTTTTAAATTTTTATAACATGTTATAAAATAAAAAAAAGCGTGGAAGGATGTTTTGTCATTTTCATCTAAAAATTATACAACGTAAAACCGTCAAATTTTAGAGCCGATCGGAGATATTGAACATTTCATGACCTTAAGCATTACTACGTACGCATTATTCAGGGAATAATCAACCAAAATTGAGGATATTAATTTATAAAGAACTTTCCCGGGTATCATCAGAAGAACGACGGTAGATCTACTCATAGTTTAGGTCCGGTATTTTTGATTTGTACTTAAATAAGTAAAGTGTTTCACACGGAAAACCATGTCAAGGGTGGCTACTGAATGTGAATAGAGCGAATAAATTTATCATGTATCTAGAAATTTTGAAAGTAACGTACACTACGTCCTAACTGTAAAATGATTGGTATGTGATTTTGACTACTACGATTTGTTAATCTCGGATTAATTTAGAAGAATTTTTCATAGTGGGAAAGAAGAAGGGAATCGTGGAAAAAGGATGGTAATTTGCGAGAAGTTAATCCATTTGGACAGGTAATTATTGAAAGATGTGGTTTGTAGTGATTGTATGCTACTTCTATATATCTTTCTGTACCACTCATGGAAATGGTTAATCAGAAAAATGGTCTTGAGAGGGGGAATCAAGTACCTGGAGGATTCAGTGAGGAAGGATTATTTATTTTATTAAATAAACGAGGTGTGATTTACGAAAAATTTATGGATTGAAGTGATATCCAGCCCGTGAGAGGTAGACAGATGAGGGGAATGTCAGATGTCAATATGCCCCCTCCCCCTTTAGAAATCTTGAGAAACTGGAGATTTCCTCACTCACCGCCGGGATAACTCTGTCCCAATATTGTGATAAGAAGTACCCATTGTCGAAAATTGATTGGAACAACGGTGAACACACGTTACGCCATTTGAGTACATCAATGTCCGACGTGGGGAATTCCCAAAAATGAGACGAATTCAGTTGTGAGAAAACGAGATCCTGCGGGATGAGATGAGGGCGCAGGTGGGAGAGGTTGAAGACCTGCGCACAAAGAAAGCGCTCAAGATGTGAATAATTCCACGCGAAATGAGTTGAAATTGGAAGAACTGAGTGTTAAAGGGAAATAGTGAATATCGTGGGGGGGGGGGGGGGGGGGGATTGCAGGTGATAAGGAATCCACGGATTATAAATCGCAAGTCGCGGGGGGAGTGTTGGGAAGGCTTTGTGTCGTTTTGAGGTCGATTAGGCGAAATAACTGACCTTGAATGGTTTTTTTTTCGGGTTTGTTCTGCAGGGATGACCAAAGCGAGCCGTCCGCCCAAAAACGAGTAAACACAACTCGCGGTAAAACGAATTCAGAGAAAACAGCACTTAAGAACGTCAAGCGAATCCTTTTTACAACACAAAAATCGACGAAGTTCGTACGAAATGGCACTCGAGTTAGTACACAACCGGCGGAAGGGGTGGGGGTCGTTTGACGAACTGTCTTTCGGGATTTGAGAAAAGGTAACAATACTAAGCAGGGGATGAGGGGAGTGCGCGCACAGAAGGTAAAACCACGATTCGGTGAACTTCACCAGTTCTGGGCTGGAGTTACCTGAACCAACTGATCCGAGCTGCGGCTGAAGCAGGGCGGACGGGGGATTCACGACCAGGGTTGCCCACGGGAAAATCCGTAGACCCGCGGATTTTTCTCATGTTTTAAAACGCGACAGATTTATAGGGTTAATCAACCGCATCCACATACAGTGGTACCTCGCGATACGGGATCGTATCGTGAAAACGCTGCAAATTCTCACACAGGTGTTGGTTATTCTCGAACCAGGCGCATGAAGACTCATTCCTTCAACATGGGGAAAATGGGGGAAACAAGGGGATGCGGCGGGTCCCCGGACCCATTCCAATCGATTCAGGATTCAAAATTTAGTGGAAAATGATACCCCACACGCCTAGGTATCAGAAATCCCGAAAACACATATTCAAAATGGGTAATAGATACCCAATTTGACCCATAACTTCTTCCAGAGGGTGCCAATCGTTCTGGGACCCATTTCATTGGATTCAGCGTCCAAAGTTTAGTGGGAAATGATACCCCACTTGCCTAGATCGCCCAAAATCTCGAAAATCCATTTTTCAAAAAACACATTTTGACCCCTACCCCTCCCAAATTTGAGATTTTTAGAAAATTTTCTACTACCAAAAGCGGCGCGGACAATGGACGGCGGACGGACATTGACCTTTTTTGATCTAGACACCATGAAGAAACGTCCAGAAAAAAAATTTGAGCCGAATCGGAGAGGTTGACCATTTGCATGAAAACATAGGTTGATTATTCCAAGAATAACTAACCAAAAACCGTATATTGAACAACGTAATCTTATGTAATTTAATTTAAACATAAATTTGAGGTGATACATCATCGTCTTCACTTTCTATTCTAGTTTTCTTACTAGAAACACTCGCTTCTTCACTTTCTGGGGCACTTCTCTTCCAAAAATATCTATCTAAAGATGCCTGTTTCTGACGACTCCTCAAAAGTATTGACGTACTAAGGCTGGCTTAGTGACACACTGTACTGTACAGTAGTACCTTAGTATGGGTTCACGATACGATGTTTTCAAGATACAAAGTGGAATATCGCAAATATTTGTGCTCGAGAAACGATATATTTTTCGCGATACGATCCTAATATCTCTTGCCACAAGTTGGGCAAACCTCACGTGTCACCAGCCTCAGTACGTCACTATTCAGCTGTTCTGCTATTGGTTGACGTGACGTCATTTCAATGCATTCTATCTGAGGAGTCGTCAGAAACAGGCTTCTTTAGATAGATATTTTTGGAAGAGAAGTGCCCCAGAAAGTGAAGAAGCGAGTGTTTCTAGTAAGAAAACTAGAAAAGAAAGTGAATATGATGATGTATTACCTCAAATTTATGTTTAAATTAAATTACATAAGATTACGTTGTTCATTATACGATTTTTTCACGATACGATCCCGGTCCAGGAACGGATTAAGATAAATCAGCCTCAATACTTAGTCAAAATGTTGAATAACTAGCCCAGATGATCCCTAAAATATATACTATTTGAACGGTTATTTTGCTATAACTAATCCATATCCCACAGGAGGTAACTTTCGGTAAACTATTCGGCCTGGATCACGTTTGATGGACACTGCAAGCATACCAACTAAGTAGGAACTTGCTACTGCCACTTCAACTTAGAATAGATGCTCACCTTAAGAATGGCGTTTCTCCCGCAGTTGGATCTACATTTAACTGTCATCTCCGTACTCCTCCTTAAGGAATGACAAGGGAAAAGAAGACGTGCGTTTATGTAGAGTAGCGAAGAAACAAATCTTCCTTTTTATATATTGGGACATAAGGCGGCGTCTGGAACAAAATAATTGTTAAGACACTATAATGTTACTATCAAATCAGTGGAAAACTGAGTAGTCGCTACTCCCTCGTAGGAACAACTGCCTTGACAATTCCAGCCGGAGCGACTACTACGATTTCAGTAGATGTTCTGATGCTTAGAATGCAAGAGAATGCTCAAAGGGCAATCAAACCTTTATCTGTCTGCTTCCGCATACCGATATGAATGAGCCTGTCACTAACTAAAATAATATAAGTAAAAAAAAGGAGACCGATGGATTACAAAGTCACGTCCGTATTGTTCAGGTTTTCGAGGTGTTGGGCTCCTACAACATCTTAGGTACCAACCTCCTGAGAGTCCGAGCGAAGGTAACTTCTTTCGCAGAGACAACAGTACTCCAATCTAGAATTCTATGCTATCGACTTCTACCGAAATCTTTTTAATGAGGTAGACGTAGACCACATAGATAAAACATCACACGCGCACAATTATCTATTATTTATCAACATGCACACAGCAGAACGCAAGTTGATGTTGTGCATTCTATTTCTCGGACGCAACATGAAGGACATACCCTCCATAATGAAGTATATTACCCATCTTGACTGCTGAAAAGTCCATCCTATTGTAATTGAAAAAAAAAACATGAAGATCAAACATAAAAGATCTAAATTAATACAGTAAACAGATGAGAGAGCTTCTTCTAACAACTAGCCCCGTAACTACTACCTTCGTAACAAAATCCTTGGATCTACGGACTTTTTGATATCTAAGGATTTCCATCGCTTCATGTCCATTGCCTTGTAAGTCCATTGACCTACACTGAGTAAAATCCAGTACTACAGAGCCTCATCAGCAAAATTCTAATTTACTTATTCTAATTCGAAGAAAACTCGTCTGTGGTCACCAATCCTGGTCACTCATATTTTTAGACCATACATTGAATAATATAATTTTCTCATGTGTATGTTGGTTTTGAAAACCCTTTCACTGAATGTATTATTTAACGCTAGGTACTTGAGATCGTTTCAAACCGTCCCTGGTTGGTCGACATAATTACACTTACTGTGAAAACATATTAATGCTAAACACTTTGTCGCCTATTTGAGTTACTGTTAGAAAGAAGCCAACTCCTTATAAATTATTATCAAAACTTTGAAGCCTATTTCAAAAGTATCCTCCGATTTAATCTCACGTGAAACGTGAAAGAGTTAAGATCAATTTCAAAATCAATCAAGTGAGATATGGTTGACAACATAAAAGTATCATCATTTGAAATAAGTAGAAAATAAAGCTGGTATCCATAAATTGCTGTTAGGTAGGCGTCTTTAAAAGTCGGGAATGATTTTTGAACTAGTGAAGTGAAACTTTCGGAGAGCCAAACGACACGTAAACCTACCTAGAAAGTTAATTTTCTTAACTTTTCATACAAGTATTCTACATTATGAGTTATGAAATGATAAAACTAAAAAAAAAAAACTTTTCGCTTTATTTTTTCTTCCTCTCCTGAGGGAATTAGAGGATCGAGCTAGTACGTTTAGAATAATATCAGGCTCTCATTGGTTTTTTGTTGTTGTCAAAATTGATGTAATTACTTAGCTTCAAGTCCCGAAGTGAGAAAAAAATAGTGATAGGGTCATAGGTGCGTTTGATGAAAACTTGGAAACTTGTAAAACTCCGACTTTTTGATATTTAATTTAAGTTAATGTAGTATACCGTTTAGACCTTATTATACTTTACTCAATTTCAACCCGATCACCACTCACAGAGGAATAACATGGCCCAAAATGAGGCCTCTCACGGAAAAATTCGTTTGTATTTGTTTGTTTTGATCAAGATTCTTCGGCTCTTAAGTCATGTCCGGTTATATTAATTTTCCATTTAATTTTGGACGCTGAATCGATTGAGACCCCGGAGCCTCCCGCCCCAGGGATTGGTTCTATTGCCACCCACCGAAAGAGGGCATGGACGACTGATTGTTTCAAGATTTTTGGGACTCAAGTGTGTGGAGTATCCTTCCCCATAAATTGAAAAATATCCTTCCACGAAAAATAACCTATTGCACCGATTCAATATTGATCGACCACAGCATAAAACTCATCCGCTCATGGGGTGTGGCATCCAATAAAATACTTCCTTACATTTTATTTTGAAATGTGATCTTCATTCTGTTGACATAGTGGCGCGTAATACTGCTGATTGCGGGTCTAGTCGACTAGTTTATACTCTTAGAGTGAGTTCCTGTGTTTTTGATGAAATTGTGAGAGGATGTTTTCCCTAGCTGTTTTACTATCATTTCAAGAAGGTGAATGGTAAAGATCCTTGTGTTAAATTGGTGGGCCCACTGCACCAACTATTTTAGGTAAGAAGGATGCTCACAGGAATGTGTTGAACGGCCTAACGGAACTCCACACATTTAATCTTTGTGTCATAGACCATAGACCCCATACCTGATCAGTCAAAGAGGTTCAAGACTTTGTCACTTCAATACTTCGCGTATTAATGGGGAAATTCACAGCGTTTTTTGGTGAACAGCTAACTGACCGGCTCCATTGAGCACCATTACGAGCATAGTCTTACCCTGCACCTCCGCAGGCTTGAAGGAATGGTTGCTCTCGGCGCCGTTTTCTATACTACTGTTCTTGCAAACGAATTACAGGGAGGGTTTTGGAACTCTAAAATTGATCACGAATCGTGTAGGTTGTGTTGATTTGTCTTCGGACTTTTCACCCTTGATTTCAGTTACACTTGAAGGCATAATTGATCTGTACCATGTACAATTGAGTGAACCAAAATAAATGTGCGGCCGCACCTAATCTTGACGTTCTATTACCTCGGATCCGGGCGGAGAGAGATTACATACGTCGATAGGAAAATTCGACCCCAATTGGGTTTCTCTGTCCCTTTGAACAGGGTAATGAGGACTTAGCACGGATTTTCCCTTCTTTCAAGTTAGAGGGACTCGAAATCGACGTCCTGTAGGCCTAGCTAACGAAGGGGATCAAGGTATTTATGTTGATGTTTTCGTATGCCTTGTGTATTAAATAATTAATTATATGTTATTGCGTACTAATAAAATTGAATTATTAAATAGATAAAAAGTATACGCCATGAAAATATGGGAAAGTGCTACTTTATCACCCCATGATCACCCCTTCAATTTATAAAATTTCTGGAACAGAAAAAATGCCAGGGTTAGTGACCTCTCGACAATTGATCATCTTCGGAGATAAGGGTTTTATGCACTTCAGTATACGAGTCTGAAAAAGCGCTATGTAAGCGCTTGCATTGTGATGGGTTGAGGGAAGATTTATCACCTAGTTGTATAAACGTGCTCATACGTATAGCACCATCGTATCTTATCGGTATATCTACTGGACTCTTCCTCCGTATTCGTTATGAGCTATGTTAATGCTACTCATCAGTTGAAATAGGAAAATTTTCTTATTGTACTGTGAACTAAAATTTCTTGTCGTATTGTGTTTGTTCATTTTGTCTGGCCGTCCTGCATAATACAATTGGAGGGGCGCATGTTCGGGTTGTTAATCTTATTGGATGACTGCACCGACATAGTTATATAGGCTAAGAGGGAAAAATCGTGCCCAAAATTCCACTTTTTACGTTTCATAGATTCATAGCGTAGATTCAATACCCGAAATAACAGTCGACATCCGGAAAATCTGAAATGCGCATGTACACTCTATTGGAGCCCTAGTTCAAGGCTTACTCATTTTACGCCCGATCGGCACAGTCGGGGACAGGGTGTGAAGACAAGGTTCAAAATTTATGGGGCATGGACGATCATTTACAACTAAATTTTGAGCAGTGAACCGATTTGGAAGGCTCTTCGACTAATTTCCTCTTTCCTCCTATCTTTTTTGGGTGTGTGTAAAATTCCGAATGTCCCCATTTTGACTGTGGGTGTTACCAACTTCAAAAAGGGGTGCATGAGTGTGCGTGTGTGCGCCTAGAAGATCAAGACTGGTGGAGGCGCAGACGCGCCTTTCTCGGCTAACGCTGCCAGCGCAGTCGGGATCCGGCATCTGTGGTTGACTTCTCGTCCACCTATTTTCTGAATTTCCGCGTGCTCACGCTGCGTACTGTCACTTTGTGTTAATTTTCGCCTTTGCTTTCTCTACTGGATTTCTTAAGGTAATTTCCTCCTAACCTACAAGTACAACCTAATAGTACAAACGTCTTGTACGTGTAAAGAATTCGGGGGAATCATTATGGAGATACTAATTTAAAAATAATAAAAATAAATAGATAAGATTTATTTAAAAAAATTTACTACAACGAATTACATGAAAATTTCTTACTCAATTTGGGGCATCGTCCCGTCCCAAATTGTATGCCAATTCTACAATAAATCTTTCGTTCCATGAAGACTACTAGTTACGGTACTGTCACCGAAAAACCGAATTCGAGTCATAAAAGCGGCTCATAATTTTTTATAAGGAAAAACCGTAAAATCCTATATCGGTGTTAAATTGGTCATAGAATGCGTTTCATCCTGTTTCATTCCATCGGTTTGGCTCACCTTTCACAACTATGTATAAACTGAAATGAAAGTTTTGTTCAGAAATTCTTTAATCTTTGATCATGCTAACGAAAGAGTTTTTTTAAAATATGAATTTACCATCAATGTGATTGAGGCGTATTCAATGAAGTGAGTTGGAGACTTCTAGATTATTATCATTATCCGTCTGGGTTCTCTTCAGAGTTATAAAAATATAGATAAGCGTTCTCCGCCAGTTTAGAAAGTGACGAGCTTTTACCGCGTACAGGACTTTTTTCAATAGAATTTGTAAGCACTTCTTCTACCTGATCTGATACGCTTCTTAAAATTTTTCACTGGGCACGTTTCATTAATTTGATTTTAATATCCATCTTCACAGCATGGCCGAACTAACTCTACTAGATACTACCTCACATTTTCTGGGCCTCAGAAGCGTAGGATTTTGTAAGAAATCGAATACAGGGCATTTAATCCAACGTAGAATTTGAGGATGAGATAGTCGGATACTTAGCCCTACCCATTCACCCATTTCCGCGACACTAATGTGAACTCGAGGTTCGCACCTTCAGTTAGGCGGGGCCCCTGCACTGGGTGCCGTAATGTACACTTGAATTTCACTGGTTCTATTCGGTTCGGGTCCCGATTCTATCCATGAATCTGGTAACAATGTCTTACGTTCCTTTTTTGCTGACGTAGCTCAATATTTTCCCAGAACTTCGCTACAGCCTAACGTTTCCTTGCTTATAATTGATTTATCTAACCGCCTCTTAGTAATTTAAAAATCTCCGTGGTTTTGGTTGGTTATTCCTTGAGTGATCAACCTATGTTTTCATGCAACAAGTCAATCTCTCCGATTCGGCCCAAAATATTTTTCTGGACGTTTCAAGGTGTCTAGATCAAAATTAGCAAATGTCCATCAGCCGTCCACGCCGCTATGGTAATAGAAATTATTCAAAAAAATCTGAAATTTTGGTCAGGGGTCAATTTATGGCTCTAGTTGGTCCTCGATACTTTTCAACACGATCGAACTTTTTTTCCACTAAATTCTAGACGCTGAATCCAATGAAATGGGTCCCAGAAAGATTGGCACCCACTGGAATAGGTTATGGGTCAAAATGGCTATCTATTACCCATTTGTAATATGCGTTTTCGAGATTTCTGGTACATACGCGTGTGGGGTGTCATTTTCCACTAAATTTTGGACGCTGAATCCAATGAGACGGAACGATTGGTGCTTTCTGGATGAGGCTATGGGTCAAAATGGGGGCCTGTTTACCCATTTTGAATGTGTGTTTTCCAGATTTCTGGTACATAGGCGTGTGGGGTGTCATTTTCCACTAAATTTTGGACCCTGAATCGATTGAAATGGGTCCTTTCCCCATTTCCCCCCATGTGAAGAATGAATCTCCATCACCTGGTCAGAGGTTCAAATTAGTCTCCATGCGCCTGGTTCGAGGAATAACCAACCCGTGTGTAAGAATTTGCAGCGTTTTTATTTCGATATTGCGACTAGTTCTTTACTTCTTTATTATTTCAAAACCCTAGAATATTGGAGCCGAGGATTACTGAATCCATGCATTTTCAATAGTGACAAACCCATCTGTATATTAAATTCAACAAATGTAAGCCTGAGAGGGAACACTACGGTGCTCATGATTGGATGTGAGAAAGAAAGCTGACTTGAAATTAAGGGAAAGTGGTAATAAGCGACCCCATTTTCACTTGGGTAACTTGCTTGATCTGCGTGATCTTCATCTTTAATCATTTTTAAGAAAATTCCGTTACTAGCCACTCCAGCTGTGAAAACCTCTGATTACTGATCCTTGTTGGTCAACCAACTCCTCTTGATAGTAGAATCTTATTTTTGAATAAATTAGTTTATTCGGATAATGACTGTGGCACGCAAGGACCCCGCCT
>JADDOF010000028.1:0-37996 GCA_019603395.1 Cyrtorhinus lividipennis | reverse complement strand
ATACGAGAAGGGTAATCAAGTGCACCGTATATTTATTCCTGAAAATCTTTAGTTGGTAAGCCTCGATTTATCAGAATAATCGGGCTACAGTGGTACCTCGCGATTCAACTAAGTATACTCGTCAGGAGGATCGAAAATCACAATGGGGATGAAACGAACCATATTTCATTTCTACTTCTCTTTTCTTTTTTTCAGAGGCCCAAAACTGGAGATTCCCTGTGTAAAGAATGTTTTTTCTGGGCGTTTGAGACTGAGATACACCACACTATCACGAAAGGAAATCTTTTCAAGAGAGGTAGTACGGTAGCTATTGCAGCGTCTGGAGGCAAAGACTCGACCGTTCTAGCTCATGTTCTGAAATTACTGAACGAAAAGTACGACTATGGTCTTAAATTGGTGCTCTTGTCTATCGACGAAGGAATCACCGGTAACTTTGGATGTTGTTGCATTAATAGCGTTTGCTGGTCCTCTGTTTGTGTAAATCAATTTGCTCTCCCACTCGAATCTAGGTTATAGAGATGACAGTCTCGACACAGTCAAGAGAAACAGAGATGACTACGCTATGGAACTCAAAATCCTTTCTTATGAAGACCTTTATGGTTGGACGATGGACAAAATCGTGGCGCAGGTAACCAATCAACGAGCGGATAGTTTTCCTTGTCGTCTTATTGCTATAGCTATAACGAGGTACAAACAATCCCACTGTTTTCACTCCGTAGATCGGGAAACGCAACAATTGTACGTTCTGTGGGGTTTTTCGACGTCAGGCTCTTGACAGAGGAGCAGCGCTGCTTAAGGTTGATGCTGTTGCAACGGGTCATAATGCCGATGACATCGCAGAAACTGTGCTGATGAACATCTTACGTGGCGACGTCGCTAGACTACAAAGATGCACAGCTGTTTCGAGTGTAAGTACTGCAGACCACGTTGATCGGAGTTTTTCCTATGATATTAGTTAATGTTCAAAGATTTCGTCTGTTGAAACCGTTACTGCATAAACAAAAGGCATCACATTTTTAATACGTATCATTAATTTTTTTTTTTTTCAAGAGTCGTATCACGATGATTATGCTTTTTTACCGGGAAAAACGTGGTTATATGTTTTCTATTCCAAAAAAGAGAATTTTAGTTAGGTCGGATCGGGTTATTCCTCGGACCAGGCGCATGGAGACTACTTTCTTCAACATGAGGAAAATGGGGAAAACAGTGGGTGTGGTGGTTCCCGGACCAATTCCAATCGATTCAGGGTTCAAAATTTAGTGGAAAATGATACCCCACACGTCTAGGTACCAGAAATCTCGAAAACACATATTCAAAATGGGTAATAGATACACAATAGACCCATAACTTCTTCCAGTGGGTGCCAATCGTCCTGGGGCCCATTTCATTAGATTCAGCGTCCAACATTTAGTAGAAAATGATACCCCACTCGCCTAGATCGCCAAAAATCTCAAAAATCAAAAACTATTCAAAAAACACATTTTGACCCCTACCCCGCCCGAATTTGGTCCGATTGGGTTGAAAAGTTTCGAGGACCAACTAGAGCCGGAAACGGGCCTCTGGAGTTTTAGAAATTTTTCTACTACCAAAAAAGGCGTAGTAGACGGTGGGCAAGTTTTTTTTTTTTTTTTTTTTTTTTTTTAAATACGAAAAGTAATTGTTTGACATTAAGTGCAATCATAGTTTTTTTTAATTTATTTATATATTAGACTAGTGCGTGAAGTATTGAATTATTGAAATTGATCAGTTATGAGTATTGCTCGTATTTTTTGTAGGAAGGTGAAGGGTCGATTCCTCGCGTCAAACCGCTCAAGTACAGCTATGAGAAAGAAATCGTCATGTACGCGTACTTCAAAAGACTAGTTTATTTTTCTACGGAGTGTATCTATGCCCCAAACGCTTACCGTGGGCACGCCAGAGCTTTCCTTAAAGATCTTGAAAAAATTCGCCCTACAGCCATCATGGACATAATTCATTCAGGTTGGTCAGTGTTACTTGTTCCATAACGCACCAAAGTTGCAACAGGCGTGCGGTTCTCTGACTTCTGCCAATTTACAGATGAGTGTACTGTGCACGACACGTAGTTTCAAGTGATTAAACATTTATCATTGTAATAATCAGGAAGGTGCTTCTTTTTAGGTGAAGTAATGATGGTAAAGGAAACTGAGAGGAAGCAGATTCAGGGAATATGCTCACAGTGCGGTTATGTTTCGTCTCAGCAAATCTGCAAAGCTTGCACACTCTTGGAAGGCCTCAACAAGGGAATGCCCAAGCTTGGGATCGGGAAAAGCAGCAAGGTCAAGAAGGCTCTCTCTGCTCTCAATTCGGTAAGTCATTCGATAACGCTTGAAGAATTAATTTTCTCTGTGTGATGTGTTAGGATTTCGTTGGCGTTGTATTAGTTTTTGTGACACTCCTGACTCACTTGATCCCTGTTTTTGTCAAGTTTTGAGTTCACATCGGGCTGTGTCCTGTCAATCTTCATACAACATTAAATACGTCGCTTCTACACTTCTACTACGTACTTATGACGTTATCATTCACTCGATGATGATAGGTTGGTATGTGCGAGAAGGTAAAGCCTCAACGTGTCATATTTTGTGTACGTATTACGTTCGGTTAACCAACCAACTACTCCGGAGTCGCACATTGTACGCGGTGTGGATCAAACAATAGCAGCAACGTTCTTAGTATAATGTGCTCAGCGGCAATTTTATCTCATTCAAATAAAATTGAACCAGTTGCCTCAGAATCATTGCTACTTTTTGGCGGCCGAAACATGGCAAAGGTGCAATCTTAAAAGGTACTGCACATTTCACATTAGTATGGCCGGAAAAAATGCTCTGATAGGCTTAATGAGTTTCAGAGCTCATCTCTCAATCCAAATTTGCACGCCGCCGTTGGGGAGTTACAAAAGGTCGGAAAATATCGGCTCATTGGCAATTTCCGATTTTTTAGGCGATAAATTGTCGAGATGAGTGTGAGAAACCGCCACGATTTAGTGCTCGCATAATTTAGCGACAAAGTCCTACAACTGTTTTTACATTAGAGTTTTCGCTTCACTGGACCAGTGCGGGGAATGGCCACTTTCATGATTTCAAGCTTATTAAGCGTTCGCTCGTAAGAGTGCGTTGAAATAAGTCGGTTTGAAGAATGATTTGTTATGTACGTTTGACTGAAAAGTACTGTTATAATAACAAAAATATCAGTTTTAAATATTTTGAGGCTCAAATACCCTGGTTACTTTACGAAACCGCTGAAGATTTCTGCCTCGTCCAGTAATCAGTCTTTTGGTTGGTTATTCCTTAAATAGTCCACCTGTTTTCACGCAAAATGTCAATCTCTCCAATTCGGCCCAAAAATTTTTTCTGGACGTTTTAAGATGTCTAGATTAAAATTCGCAAATGTCCGCCCGCCGTCCACGCCGACTTAAGTAGTAAAAAAATTTCTAAAAATCTTAAATTTCCGTTTTTGGCTATAGCTGATCCTCGAAACTTTTACGGAGGGGTAAAAATGTGTTTTTCGAAAAATTGATTTTTGAGATTTTACGCAATCTAGGCGTGTGGGGTATCGTTTTCCAGTAAATTTTGGACGCTGAATCGATTGGAATGAGTCTCTATGCTCCTGATCCGAGGAATAACCAACGCCTGTGTGAGAATTTGCAGCGTTTTTCTGAAAGTTTTAGAATGCCCGATTTTCCACATAATCATCGCTCACATCCATCAAATCATCCCCCATCTTTGCTCGAAGCTGTTGTCGGCAGCAATTTGCTCTCTAGTTCCGACAGAAAGCTCAACCGTCGCTGCAACTAAAAACTCGCGGTATTTCATCCGACAAAAATTTGCTATGTTGATTAGTTTCTTCCGCCATCCGTGTGATCCCCTCTATTTTACATTCAAGACCAGCTAAGGTTCACGGTCATCGTCTCGAAAACGATAAAAAGCGGTGAGGCGATCTTCTACCTGCTGTCGAAGGTCATTACTCTCGACATTGAACACGTTTCAGTCGTTCGATTCATTTCTAATGCTTTTGTGTCTTGCGGTTTTTACCTGTCTATTGACACACATCATGTTCTATGATTCATTCGTCCAGGAATGTTCATTGGAAATTTATAGGTCATAAAGCTGTTTATTCGTTTATCAAGTCGTCAATAACTAGCATAGTCATTCTGCATTTCTCACTGTGACTTTAATAAATTGAGCTGCCTCGCGTCTTTCAGCCGTTGAAAATAATTTTAATCATCTGAGTGCCTTCCTATTCGCGAGCTCTTGGAAAATATCATTTCGTAACTATCGATCGAGTCCGGCCGTTCTCTCCATGGGAAATGGAAAAGAAAAGGAGAGTTTGTGGCGCTGAATTATAGCTGTTTTGTTTACGTGTAAGTTGAATAATGATCAGCCCTGTTTACTGCTTACAGAACGGAAGGGATGCTTAAATTAAGGAAGAAGGTGCCTTGTTATAAGGGCTTGAAGGTTTTCAATGTTCGGTTCGTAGTTACGAGTATTGACGTTTTTTAGATTCGTCTAATGTTGCCTGTCAGTGTTTTTGTTTATTATCCGTCAAGTTGAGTAATGGTGTTTTGTTTCTCAATATGTTGTTTTTTCAACAACTCATTAGCTGTGATTTTGGGAGAGCAGCCATTGGATCAGACATTTTATATAATTTTATGAGAAGTCCCCGGACCCGATGTGGGTTTCGAATTATTCAACTCATCGGATAACATGCCCAAGTTTAACATTTTCTATACTGATCCGATGGGTTCTCGTGGCAGATACGATCATTTGGTTAATTATAATTATTCAAATAATTCCAGATCCTGCGTCTAAAAGTGTACAGATTCTATCTGAGCGAAATCGGGGCTCTAGCCTGGTGGTTTCTACGTCAGGGCCACGGTCTAGATCGTTCGAATAGTATTTCTTGAGCGCTAAGTTCAGTAAAGGTTAAACTCACCGTCAGTTTTGACTTTTGTGCTCTTTTTTTTTCGAGCTGTTTTGTATTGCTTCTTGAACTGCCTAGCTTTGTTTTCACATTAGAATCCGAATTAGAAGAAATTTTTATTGCTCCAAATCAAAAACGTTCACTTGTGTCTTACAAATTTGGTTTTGCGTCTGTTAGTCTATACACATATCCTTACCACAGGGATAACATCTCAGGGATCAGACGTGTTTAGCTCTGGAACCCTATCACTTTTATTATGGTTAATCAAGGGCACGCTCAGCGCATGCTCGATCGTTAGGTTCTCTTTATCAGTGAATTTCGAACGAATTCTGGTCTGATTTTTAGGGATGATGCGGATTCCCTTTAGTTCTCGTGCAAAATTAATCAGGGTAAAATCAGCGATACGCTTTACTCACGTGCGCACCAATCTGCCACAGCGATAACTTCCCTCATCTTGGTTCGATATCAATCAATCATGCCATAAGGAATTGATCGGGCTCTAGATGGTCCTCTATTAGTTTCATTGAGATCGAATCATTTGTACGCTCTTCACATGCACGGATCATACTTTTCGGTTATGTACCATTGAACTTTGCTAATTCATTCTTTGATTGATTCCCTTAATGCTAGGACCGTTTGTATCTAGTTTTGGTTGGTTATTCCTTGATTAATCAAACTATGTTTTCGTGCAAGAGGCCAACCTCTCCGATATGCCTCAACATTTGACATTTTGCGTTTCAAGGTGTCCAGATCAAAAACCCAAATGTCCGTACGTGCCCTCCAAAAAAGTAGAAAATTTTCTGAAAACCTGAAATTTTAGTCAGGGACCCGTTTCTGGCTTTAGTTGATCCTCGAAAATGTTCAGCCCGAACATGTTGTGTTTTTTCAATGGATTTTCGGGTACCTAGAAGCGTGGGGTATCATTTTCCACGAAATGTTGGATGCTAAATCGATTAAAATGAATCTCAGATATTCCACACTTACTGTTGTCCCCATGCTCCTGGTCTGAGGAATAGCCACTTCCTGAGAAAAAAATGTGCAGCGTTTTTGGAAGTTAAATGTGCCGCAGTGTGACTTTTTCCCTCTTGGAGAAACTACATGCACTCTTGACTGCGCTTTATTACTTTATTAGCATCTCATGTAAATCCACTGATATCTTGGCAAAAGGGAATAAAATACCTTTGGAGATGGTCAGGGATGATCCCTTTTATAACTTGAGGAGTATTTCGTATAGAATACGAACAATATTGTATTCATTGCAACTCTGGTCAATGATTGTAGAGCCCATGCGTTTATCATTCGTCCTCCCATAATTATGAAACCGTGATGAATCGGTCGGTGGTAGGACTACCTTACAAGCAAAATCAGGTGCCCTGTTTAGTTCCCAGTTATAGTTGTTTAGTCTCGATTCCCGAGAGAAATGATATGTTATTAGGAATCAGGTAGGTGGATCATTTCACTCGTTGGAATGATGACAATGCAGGTTTTCAACTGAAAAAAAAAGTTATGATCTGAGAGCCCATCTCATATCACCATAAAGGCGATAATATTAGTCTGAATGAAATGATATAAGGAAAACACATCATCCGTTCGTCTTCCACCGCCTTTCTTATGAGATGATAATATAACTAGGCGTCTTGCGTAATATCGGCCCCGTGTCCTTCCTCAGGCAGATAGTCGCACGACCGTTTCCCCCTCTTTTGGTGTCGCTTGTGCCTCTCAGAGTGATTGCTTTCCCCCAGCCACTTCCAGACCATCGCACCGGTAAGTAGTTTCTCTCTGGCCGTCTCTCTGGGACTAGACTTTTGCTGAGAAGTTCTCTGTCTTCCGTACGAACCCTTTCCAGACAGTTAGGTTGCAGGATAGGTTGGTATGTGCATTCTGCTAGCGCCTCAATAGTTCAATGGGCCATGGAATCTGAAGGAGCGCCAAAACAGGCCTCGATCGTGGTATTAAATTCGAGGAATATACTTTCATTTTATAACAACGCAGTGTTTGTACCTACATTCTTTGGATGTTACGATCAGTTCGTACCTTGGCTTTTAGAATTGATCTTGGAAGGGATACAAATAATATGTATTGTTTTGTCTGCCCAAGGATGATCAATATTTATTTTTATTTTTATCAATAAGGCTCAGTATTTGCTGATTGAATGTATCTGGCTCTCCACTTTGTAGTCGTATTGTTACTGTTAATACCCGAAATCAGTTAATTCAGGTTTTCACTAAACCCCTTTATGAATACTAGAAGTCATTAGTTAGAACTACATTTTGCTGGGACCCTCACCGCTGGAATCAGAAGTCACTAATTCTAGTTGAACTGAAACTAGTTGGCCGTGCTAAGAAGTAATTTTAAAATGTAGTTACAACCCTTTTGGAATACTAGGAAAGAATGAAAAAAATACGTTTTTTTTTTTTTTTTTTGGTAAATTAATTTTTGTCATATTATTTTTTATGACATATTTATTATGAATGAATATATCGGTGAATTATATTTTTGACTAATTCTATCAGAATTAGTATAGTAGGTAGTATTAGGATTAGTATTAGGTAGTATTTGTTATCAGATTTCTAGTTTCGACCTAATGCCAATCGCTGGTGTTTAAACATGACCAGATTGGTATTTATTTTATTTTTGTAATTTTTAAATGACCTACGTGCTGGGGGTTGCTATGCGTTAGGAACATTGCGTAGCGGGGAAGAACATGCAACGTCCATACTTCTCACCTAAGTCCTTCTGTTCTCAGAGAAAGATGGCATCCTACCCTTGGAGCTCTACCGACCTCTTCACTCCCTCATTCACTGAAGTTCAAAATGGTGAGCTCCGCCTTTTCGTGCATGTATACTTATGTTTGGCAATTGAAACTACTATCGTTTTACTTCCATCGATTTTGATCTGGTTGGCCTTGTTTTCTGCAGTTCTGAACCGTGAATTGAAGAAAACTTATGAAACAGTTCAAGTTGAAGTGGTCGACTGCCCCGACCTGACAGAAGAGCCATTTTACCTTGCTGGGAAAGGTACAGTCTAAACTATAATTATCATTGTCTCCTAAGTATTATTAGCTGTTGTGTATGGGTTGTAGCTTTCTGGGACCAGGAGACTGGCTTTTATTCAAACTGGCAAGAGGCTGTTCTTACGTCCAATAATGCCATTCCATTATTTTCTGTAAAATTGTTATCTTTGTTCAAATAGGTGAAATCTGCTCATTTCACGGTTGTTAGTTTCACAGCAATAAAAGTATGTTTCGCGAACACCGCTAAATTGCCTGATGAATAATTCTTGTTTTCATCTGTAGTAGCCCAGTTCTATCCGAATCTCGATATTTTTATGATCGTGCCCCTCGCTCTTTCCCTACACCAAATCGTCCCCAATCTCATGCGCTCATTATCAGCTATCTTCGTTCAAATTACAGGCCTGGGAGGTTCTCCTTCGCTCATCGATGTGGGTGGTCCTCCGTATCTTCTCCCACTTGTAAAGAGGGACAAAATTTTCGATCTCAAAATTCTCACTCGTCAGCTCCAACTGAAGCCTGCTCTTTTGATGGGAGCGTGCGCGGGTCCATGGCCACATTTCGGCAAAAACTGCGAGGTCCCGAACCGACTTATATGTTTATGTCTACAATTAATAATATCAAAATGATCAAATTAATTAAGAAAAATGATGTTGACCTTAAGCATATTTTTCTACAAGTTGTCTATATTGTACCTGTTTCTTGTTGGTTTTTAGGGAATTATCAATGCTTTGATTGATGGAGAGAACGTGCACAGCTGTTCCCATGTCGGTAAAGTTCGTGACGGAGACGAAAAGCTTGAATGTTTGCCTATTCCCAACACCGAAACCAGATTCGCCCTGATGGCCAACCTGTTCGCATCCCAAGGAAAACCGGGAAAGGTAAGTCGATAGCGTACCTAGCTGGGAAGCGCGACCTAGCGTACCTAGCACTTCTTATGCGCAATTGGGCATACACATCTTCTTTACCTATGACAACGGGGACCTCACAACATTTTTGCAAAAACGCAGTTAGTTTTGGACAAGGACATTATCCTGGCAGAACACATTATGTTGTTGCCTCATGTTGATTATTGTCTCAAATTTTCAATATCTAGGACCATAGACTCCTTACTAAATCACACGCCGTTCTTGCCCTTATGCTGCATTGTTGTGTCTATTCTCCTACAGGTATTGAAAATTTACTGCAAGAAAAGAACCGGCGAGAAAGATTTCGTTACATCCGTGAGAACAGCGCTTAGCGCCGGATTCCCCAACAAATTCATTGGTAAGAAAATACTGCATGTGAGTTCATAGGTGAAGAAAAAGTTTTTAGTGTCGTAAGTACTTGGATAGTGCGTCAATCAATATAAGATCCACATTCGATTTAGTGCTCAGCAATAGTAAACATATTTCTCGAGATATTGGACCAATACCTGTTCATAAATAGGTGAAATAAAACACATCTTCACAAAACAAAAATATATATAAGAGGAAATCAGTTCCCTTTAATGAGCAGTGCCCGTGCTAGGAGCAGAATAATAAAATGAGAATAATAAATCAGTTGCAAAGTAACAATAATAAGGAAAAGAACAAAAACACTGTAGCAAAAACAAAATCCCTTCTGGTCAGAGTCAAAAGAAGGAGAAATTATACAGAAAAGAAAAGCACAACCCGTTTGGGCACAGAAAGTATGAAAAAGTATTAGTAAATTATAGTGTCACTGTAAGAACTTGGAAGCTAACTAAGTAGTGCTCTCTCAGTCGCTTGTTCTGGTTTAAGAATTATTTTATTTTTTATTAGGAAAATAAGCTCATCGGAGGTTTTGACACTCATACATGAATAACTGTTCAGTGAGGCAGTGGTTCGGACGAATGGAATGATGAAATGTCCCTGCCTTTAGGGCCTAGGGGCTTTTTGCTGCACATTAGCATACAGGATGTTAACCTTCAAGAGGTCGATTCTACAACTCATTTGCAACAAAGAGGGTCTTCAGGACTTTTCATTTTAGAGTTATTCACAGGTTTATGATTTTGTTCATTTTTTCGACCTGGTGTGAATGAAAACGGTTATAACGCCCTTAGTTCACAAGATAATCTCTCTTTTTCCTCATAAAACGTTATTTTCACCTTTAAATTACGCCACAAAAATAATTTAGAATATACCGTTGAAAACCTGGTTATTTTGGGGGAGTTTTTCCACGAACGAACGCAAGAATTTTTTGGGGAGCTTTACCCAGCTGAGTGTTGATAAGGTTTCGCGTTTTCATTCATTTCCTAATTTTGGGCTGAATTAGTGGATACCCGTACTTATTGGAAACGATGAGGGGCCCATCACAAGGGAAATTGACTTCCCAACGGTGTACTCAGATTTCAGATTATCTTGTGAACTAAGGGAGTTATGGCCGTGTTAGTTACGTCAGGTCAAAAAGACGAAGAAATCTTGAATCCTGAATAATTCGGAAACGATTTCTCTAAAGAGAAAAGTCTTGCAAACACTTATTGTTGCAAATGAGTTGTAGAATCAACCCCATGAAGGCGGCTAAGCTGAATAGCCAGTACACCAGTTTTGTGTCCCATTCTTTGAAATCGTCCAGTTTATCGACTTCTCCCATCCTTCAAAATGAAAATAAATATCTTCCAAATAACAAATCGTACTGGATGATTAGGGAGGGTTAGATTGATTCCTGATTTGGTGAGAAATGGACCGTAACATCTGCCTCCTCGCGGAGAAATTGTGGAAACCCATTGCAGATAAAAATGATTGGAAATGGACTTATATTTCCACAAAAACACATGAACAATGTTGAATCGATTTCGGCTGTTAGGCCATCATCAGTAACATTGCTAATCTGCTTCCGCTTAAATTACTCACTAGCACTGTTAGATTGTTGTCAGAATGTGTTTCTTTTGTATTTTTAGGCTTGGGAGGGGCTTTTCTCTTGAAGGAAGGTAAAGCTAAGCAACACGTCATGAGAGACTTTACCAAGACTCCCATCAATACTGAAGACGAATTGAACAAGTGGCTCACCTTCCACAACATGTCCGCTCCACTTGTCGCAGTCGGCACGCTTATTTCCAACGATGTTCCTGTAAGTGAGGCCTTTGCTGTACCAAAATGTCCTTTGGAAAGTGTTTGAACATTGTGAAGATGCCGTATGATCCTCTCGTAGTTCGTATTCATTCCCATTTCGGTACTTACTTTGGTAAGTCAAACCTTTCAGGATGTTAGCCCCTTCAGATTTAGCCTCCGAAGGTTTTTGATCCCACCGAACATTACGGCAAAATTCTGCCGGTACTCCTAGCTTATAAGCTCAAGATATCCTTTAATGCTTTAGTGCTTGTCTTACGAGTCACTGTACAATGAAACTCTTTCGCAGGAGTTCGATTTGAGGGTCCAGCACTTCCACAGTTTCAGCAAGCACAACGAAGCTGGTCACTACCACTACGACACCACTCCCGACACAGTTGAATACATCGGCTACTTCAACATTGCTGAGCGCCTCCATCGAGTGGACCAGCCCCCACAGACGCACCAACTTGGGAGAGACTGAAGACACACTCCCGCGGGTTGATCGGCTAGGAAAAATTCTACCTTATATTTGAAATGAGGGTAGTGACTAGTGTTGGCGGTGAAAGTGGGCAATGTTACCTCAACCGACGACTCATAGTTGTTACTTCTGGTGTGTTGTGGCGCTGCCTTTTTCTTCAATAACCGCACATTCGATGATATTTCTCGTTTAGTTCAAGAATCTGGTTCAAAAGAGACAAGTTGTAGCTTCTCTTCATAATCTTTTTTTTTAACGAGTGCTTTCATGCTCTTCCGTGTAGAACTCCCTACATGAATCCAAGTTCCGCCTATCTATGCAGCAGGAAGCCCTCGCGCGTCGCAGGTTTTACAACTCAATCTCTCCGTTGTACTTGACTCATCCTCATCCTGACTAATCAAATCGTATTCACCATTGAGGTACTTGCTCACTCTTCACCTGAAACGCGCTCCTGCTTAGTAGACTTGCCGATGCGTAGAACGCTGTCGGATAGTGGTCTTCGTCACTGTTATTTCAGAAAAATCTGCCATTGATTGTTCTTTGAGTTGTCTGTGATTCTATTTTTGTTAAATAGTTGAAAGATATAAGTACGGCATACGCTGTGATCGTCCGCTAGCGATGAAATATATTCAATGTTCGCAACCATCATCATGTACGTTATTTTGCCTATGACCCGCCTATTCAGGTTCTCTTGTCACCCGTTAACACTTCTGGTTTCCTGAAGAAATCTTTAGCGATATTCTGCGGTGCTTGTAATTAGGCATTTTCTTTTTTTTTTTAGTCCCGTTCCAACATTTGCTCGTTTTTTTTAAACAAATATATTGCCACACATGTTCTGGTGTCGCCGCCAGGCTGTGCCCAAATCAAATTTTTATACTAGTTTATATAACAGGTACTAACACAAGGTCATTTGCAGAGTTATTTTCTACCAGCAGCACTTATCGCTTTTACTTCATGAAGCAGTCCGAACATGAACAAAAATAGTACAATTGTGGACAACCATGGCATGTCCTACATAACAACGCCAAGCTTTGATTGATGTTCTTTATTTAGTGGCCTTGTGGCCCTCTCTTCCACCTCCCCTGGATCATATATTACAAAGAAAAACTAACTTCTTACACCGTGCTGTAAAGTAAAGTAGAAAATAAAAGATAAACAAAGTAAAGTAAATAAAATCATAGGGATGCGTTCAGTGTCAGAGTGCATTATTACAAGGGCCTCCTCACAGGGACATCGGGAGAAAAAGAACTAATTAAGGGTTTTTTTCATTTAAAAAATGTATCCGACAGATCAGATACATTTTCACACATTTTATTTGGCAGGAGTAAGCAACAGCGAACACAGGATTACTTCAAACACGTTAAAATCCATTCAACTAACATGAAACTTGAGGGGTCTAAGGATATCGAGATATCAACTAAAATAATCATCTATGATATTATGAAAATTCAGCTATGTAATCGTGGCACTTGAAAGACTTGATTGTACACAATTGGCGGAGAAATTCACATTATAAATCTCAGTAAATGTGCCCATTCGTGATCAGTTTTTTACCTAAGGTGGAGAGGTATCCTCCACGTAACAGAGGGTTACAGATAATCAAATTCTACTAGAGGCGGGGGAACGTGTTGTGAATTAAACTAGAAGTCAAAAAGTGCTTATCGCTGGAGCACTTCAAAGTCTGAGCTAGGCTACTTGAATTAGCTAATGGATTCCACAATACGGTTACCAATTCAGAAGTGAACTTTGCCCGGGATATTACGGCATTCATGGCACTATGTTCTGGTTGGACCATTATCGTACGAGCGCGTGAGATTGTGTCCAAACTGCTAACCTGCTGCTGTCTTGGAAATTGCATATATTCCACATTATCTACTCGATTTTGACTGTTACCCTTTTACATCGCCTTTCATAAGGGCATATTATACCTTCCGTCATCTAAATGAATTGACAAACATTTATTAACTTTTACCAGCACTTGGATTTTAATTCTGAAAACTAATATTAAAAACACGTTTTTAACAAAAATATTGCACGCTTTCTTATTCCAAATAGTAATAAGAGAGATGTATTCTGAAAAGAATAGTAACCATTGGCTGATGACTTCAGAAGACTAGAAGAGTTTGCCTTGTAGTTTTTCCTTCATCTCTTCGGCTGTCTGTTTGTCCATTTCAGTGAGGTTTTTTAGCAGCTTATTGACAGTTGGGATGAGGGAGGGGTCTAATAGGGGAAGGCGTTCTAGGTCCTTTCGAGCGTCTTCTCTGTTCCAGACTGCCATGTGCGCCTTCGCTCTTCGGAAGACCGCTTTCACGTTGTCTGCAAAAGGAAATAGTCCAATCAATTACCTCGTTGTATGCGATAATGAAGATTTGAAAGATAATTATCGTATGATTAACTCATCAGACAACAAAATCAAATGTATTAAAGAACGGACACAAATTGGCAGACTCTCCATGTTCATGCAGGTGTCCAGTGATACTTAAGTAGCCCCTTCGGGTGCACATTCAAAAGGTTTTGAGGAATCAACGCACAAAATCGACATTACATACCTGGATCGTGTTCGAGAACTGTAGAACAGTGTTCAATGACTTCATAATAATCCCCCAAGGACAACTTGCATTGAGAGTAGTTTAAAAGAATGGGTAACTTCTTAGAATTCAATTCATTCCATTCTTTGTCGCCAGGTTTTTCGCTGTAAACACGGGGAATGAAAACTTCATAGAGCATTCATATAAAATGAAATACTAAGATGCTATTGAAGGATGTAGTTTCATGCTTTATCATGTCAGTGCATCACGACGCCCAGGTACGAGGACGCCCTATGTCCGACTACAGAAAATTCGATAAACATGTAGACAGTTAGAAAAACAGAAAAATTCCTTGGACCAGACGCATGGAGGCGCATTCCAATCGATTCAGCGTCCAAAAATTGGTGGGAAAAGATACCCCACATGCGTAAGTACTGGAAATCTCAAAAACCGTCGTCGTTGAGAAATCTAACATGGAAAAATGGGGACATCAGTGGGAGTGGCGTGTACCAGACCCATTCCAATCAATTCGGGGGTCCAAATTCTAGTGGAAAATAATACTCCACACGCATGGATTCCCAAAAATCTCGAAAATCAATTTTTTGTCAGATTTTTAGTGAATTTTCTACTACCAAAGTCGGGGTGGACAGCGGTCGGACATTTGACATTTTTGATCTAGACACCCTACCTTACCTAAGCACCCAGAAAGAAATTTAGGGCCGAATCGGAGTGATTGTCCTTTTGCATGAAAACATAAGTTGATTATTCAAGGAATAACCTACCAAAACGATGCTTTTACTGAACTTGCTGGAATTGCTTTAAAAAGTAGAAACAGGTCATCTTGGTGTTACATGCATGGGATTTTATCATTCTAGCCGGCAGCTTCTGTCTGAATCTGGTCTCACGGATTTAATTTTTTTTTATTAAAATTCTCATAATTTTCAGGCAATTGAGTGAAATAAGTTAATTGACCATAGCACCTACACACTTGTCCCCTAAGTCTTCTCCAGGAGTTTCCAAAGCCTAATGAACAACCTTTACCGCTATATTTTTGTGATATGCGGGCATCGTGCTATTACGAGGTTTGTGTACTTCGGAAATTTATCAACTTGACATTTCATTCGGTAAAATTACTTAGACCACTTAACAATTAGCAAAAAACGTCGTACTTTCATCTCACCATAGCATCAGCTGGTCCAAAAAGCCAATAGCGCGTGAGTACTTCTCGGCTGCTTCTTTATATTTGCCTTCTCTGTACAGAACGTTGCCCTCCTCTTTCAATTTTGGTACTTCCTCGAGACGATCAGCTTCAGTCAGTTGCCAGGTGTCTTGCACGTACTCCCCCGGATCTTCGACGGATATTAGTTCTGAGAAAAGACTGCTATATGTTCAAACGTGACAGGTAAAGTTGCACAGGGTTTTATGCAAGAGTTCGACACAATTGCATGCGATTGAGATGACGTAGTAGCCGCAGCTGCTAAGCTTCAGTAATTTCCATCCATTCATAACCCAATTTACTATAAGTATGTTCTTTACCACTAACCAATAATGAATTCCAAGTCAATTGGTTTCTTCATCAAATCATTAAGATCCTTGTACTCCAACGCGTAGGCCATTTGACCGCAGCAGTGACGATTTCTTGATTTCTCAGGATGTTGAGCATCCCTTAACGTTTTTGAGACTAGAGGATAAGAGTGCAACAGCTAGAAACGATGAAAATAGAAACGTAGTAAGTCAAAATTTTACGGGAGAATCAAAATAAGCAAAATTTGCTTATGTCCGTACGCCGTCCATGCCGATTTTGGTAGTAGACAATTTTTCTTAAATCTGAAATTTTGGTCAGGGACCCGTCTCCGGCTGTAGTTGGTCATCAGAATTTTTCAGCCTAAATTTGGGGAAGACGGGGAGGGATCAAAATGTGTATTTCGAAAAATGAATTTTCGAGATTTTTGGCGATCTATGCGTGTGGGGTATCATTTTCCACTAAATTTTGAACGCTGAATCGATTGAAATGGGTCTTCATGCTCCTGATACAACCCCTGTGAGAGAATTTGCAGCGTTTTTATCCCTAGTTCATAATAGACAAAATTGTGTGCTTCAAGATCAAACTTTTTTTAAATTTATTTATTTTTAACCTCGGGAGTCCGAGTCACGGTCTCATTCACAAGATCATAATATGAATATTATTCAGTAAATTGTGTGTACTCATTGTAAATACGTGCATAATCCTCATTATTTTCCTCAATCAAGATCCTTATATCCAAGTGTATAAAAATATTTATCTGCTGACCGTGGTTTTGACTGAGTCAACTCATGTTTTCTGATATTTCAAAGACGTATATAATTTTGACATTTCATGTCATTACTTTGGCACATAGACCCGAAAACCCGTTATACAGAAAGGGTTACGGTTAGCGGGCGTAGCAGATATCCTTGGAGAACCAGTCGTCCATAATTAAACCAAAGTGAGAAATAAGCAGTTCGGCGTGGGCTCAACTATCCGTGTTTTAGCCCTTTCCACGGTTGAAACCAATTACTTACAGATTTGTCAACGACGAAAGAAGATACTTCGTTTATGGACATCGCCTGAACCATATATTCCCAGCATTCTAGTTTGAATTTCTTCCCAATGACGAGTTCCATGTGTTTCCCCAATTTGCGACTGTCGTCGATCACAGTTTTGTCTTCGTCACATTTTCTTGTCACGAAGTGAAATTTCACCTAGGAAAATGTAAAAATGCTGAAATCGATACCATTATGGTTCCATTCTTTCTTAATACTGAATGATTGTGCATCAATATTTGAATTTGAAAATGTGCTATCTGCAACGCTAGCTGGGTACCCCCCAATTCAGCAGACGACATTCTCGAATGAATGACCCATTACGGAAATACAGGAATCATTCAACTTACCTTAGCGCCTTCCTTTATGGGTTTATATGATGTGCCAGCATGTACCACCGACTTCACGATCTTGGGGTGGCTGAAATTGGCTATTTCCATTTGGCAACCTCCAAAATTAACGCGTTTACAGAGCCAGAGGCCTTTAACTGTGTCTTGTGAGTCACTCGAATTCCCAAACTTGTACTTGATAAGTACAAGAGTAACGGATGTTGAAAAGAGCAACCCAAATAACGCTAATATGAGGCTAAGTAATAGATAATATTTACACAATTATTAATCTTTCATGTTCCACAGATTATTACAACGCATCAATTCACGCACAGACGTCCTGATGATACACTTTGATATATTTTGATATTCCTATCACTAATGAGGCTTATCATAATCTTGTCACCAAGCAAATAATATCGATGTATATCGAAGCGTGACATCGATATAAAACGGAGACGACAGGGTTGCCATCGAATCAATATATCCGTCTCTTCCGAATCCGCCAGAAATTCCAAATCATTCTATTATTTTGTTCGATTCAACAACCAATAACTGTTTCATTTTCCGTGATCTTAAGGTTATAAACAAAGACGCTGCCCATTCTTTCACACAGGTTGGTTATTCATCGGACCAGGCGCATGGAGACTCAATTCTTCAACATGGGGGAAATGAGGGAAACAGTGGGTGACGCAGGTCCCGGACCCATTTCAATCGATTCAGGGTCCAAATTTAGTGGAAAATGATACCCCACACGCCTAGGTACCAGAAATCTCAAAAACACACATTCGAAATGGGTAGATGTGCACCCACTTTGTCCCATAACTTCTTCCAATGGGTGCCAATCGTTCTGGGGTCCACTTCATTGGATTCAGCGTCCACGATTTAGTGAAAAATGATACCCCACACGCCTAGATAACCCAAAATCTTGAAAATCCATTTTTCACAAAACACATTCTGGCACATTTGGCCCCTACCCCGCCCAAATTTGGTCCGATTGGGCTGAAATGTTTCGAGGACCGTCCTAGGCCGGGAACGAACCCCTGACCCAAATTTCAGATTTTTAGAAAATTTTCTACTACCAAAAACGGCGGACGGACATTTTGGTTTTTTGATCTGGACACCTTTAAACGTCCAGAAAAAAAATTTGGGCCGAATCAGAGATTGACTTCTTGCATGAAAACATAGGTTGATTATTCAAGGAATAACCAACCAAAACTTAATACTTAAACGTACATTCAGCATGTTCGTGATGTATAATATGCAGGCGAGTTCATTTTACCTTAAATTTTCCATCAAGCTAGTTAAGTGGCTTTTTCAGGTAAAATTTTCATTATTCTCATTAGTAGAACCGGGAGGAATCGTGAACGAATACACATTCTCTGCAGATATATTGGGGTCTCGCAGAATAATTCAGAAACACAATGCAGAGAGAACAAGATTTTCCAAAATTTATTTCGTAATTTCTTATACAATTAACAGCCTTAGTTTACAAAACAATACAAATTGCACGTTGGTCCTTCTTGCAGTATATTTATAGGAATGTCATTATTCTTCCGTTATCAACTATTCTAATATATATTATTTTGATGTGGTTACACGAACAACTTAGCTTACGTGATACAGCTAACTTAAAGCTAGAATACATGAATGGTTGGCACCACCTATCGGCTTGTGCTTACGGCGGCGGTACAAATAATACTTGCGCGGAATTCCCATGGGATTCATATCGCAAAAATGTAAAATATATTCATCTTATTAGCGCTTATTGGAACGGATTTGTTAGAATAATATATTGAGCTTAGCCAATGTACATTATTTTAAAACAAGTAGTATTTAGAGAGCCAGAGCACCTACCAGTCGATTGAGAAAAGCAGACTTAATATTACTTTTAACTTGCGTACATTAGAATCTCAAATATACCAGGGACGCAGGGATGATGACGTCATCTTCGTCCAACAGTAAATCGATCTTGATCAATGAGACATTTCAAGAACATTATCAACGAACTATTTTTAAATCAATAGCAACCATATAAGAAAATGCCGTGCATTTGTCATAATCAATTCTCTGCCATTTGACACATCTATTAGGTTGAAAAATAACAGACGTTCGCAGAATTGAGAGTATGGTAAGAACGATCAGATTTCATACGTAATTTCAGTGGTTGGCGAAGCTGGCATTTTTACTTAATTTTGCCACGAATTCGCCCCACGCAGTGTCGCCTCAGAGCAGAAAATGAGAAGCACTCCTCCACATTCTTCAGTATATACCTACCTGCTTTACATACCAAAGTGATCTGATTATGATAAAACGGTGGGGAGATCGAGTTCAGTGTACAGTATCACAGAATGGTGCACTGACAACAGAGTACTCCGTAATAGACGCAATCCTGCATACAGTCCCTCGACCTGTAAAATAAATAGAGCTGTTATACCGAAGCATGAATTTCCTAAAACATGCATCATCTCCGTTTGGCCTCTGTAGGTTGAGCACGAAGGGTTACACAAAGGGCAAGATAAGAAGCAGAAGCAACATATCAGTAGACTTTTGGTTATTATTAGTTACTCTATATTTTTAATGGTACTTTTTTTATTATTAGGTCGTGTTTTCCACCGTTAGGTACCTACTCAGAGTTCTCGGTAAATCCCGCCGGGAGTAAGTTTGACACAGATCTTGAATGGATGAAGAAAAATAGAAGAAAGTTTTGTGTAAGTTATGGAAATTGTTTATTGTTCGCAGTGTTTTTGGTCTGCTGAACACGAATCTAATTGTGTGACTGAAAATTTAGTACGGAATTTTCGGAAATATTCGAAATTGGGAGTTTTTCGGTCATGGTTAATTATTCCATAAATAATGAACCTATTTTCACGGCAAAGGTGCCCCAAAATTTAATTTATTTTTTTTTATATGTCCATTAAAACACCGAAATGGCCATCCGCCGTTGTTTACAAGTAGGAATTACGGCAAAAATCAGAATTTATAGTCGGTGATTTCTCTCCTTCAAACCTTGCAGCCCTATCGCCCAAAACGGACGCCGAGTATGGGTGAAAATGTGTATTTTGAAAACGTTTTTCGAGTATTCTGACATAATTTTCCGCTAAACCTTGAATGCAGGAATGGAAGTCATGTGAACGGTTCAGGAGTGAACTGTGAAAGAACGTTTAAAACACAAAATGTTTTTACGAAATAATTACCGTTCAAAAGTTAATTCGAGAAAACAACATTCATAAATTTGATTAAAAAAAAAATGTTCACGGCAAAATATTTAATCTAAAAGCTCAGATTGGTGTACGGCAGACCAACTATAACCAAGTAAAAACAATAGACCTACCACTTTCATTCAATTTGCCCCTTTTCCGGCTATGACTGAAGACTGAACTATCACCGAGAGATCAGTAGACAAGTCTGTGATTGGGGACAAACGGTTACTAACTAGGGTAACTACAGTTACAAACGGGAAATAAATGACTAAATAAATGGAATATTATAGGGGAAAATCCATACCTCTCCCCTTCTTCAAGCCTGAAGGCGGAATAGGGTCGTCCGTTCCGAATTTGCTCGTTCTTTTCAGCCATTCCTTCAGCCATACTGTTACTTAGAGAGCTCCCCACCAACACAGCTAGTCCAGATTTCCTTCCATCCGTTGAGTCTACATCGTCGTCGCACAATTTTATTTCATCCACGTCGGTCTCTTTCTTCTCGGCTAAACGTTCCCTCTCAATCCGATATTTTTCCTGCAAAAAAATTAAAATTATTTTACCCGTGCGGAAACAATGAACCTAAACCTAATTGGAAACAATGAATTTTTGAGAAAATTATTTTCTTGTAAATCTTTGAACACGTCGGTGATGCTGCTCAGGATCAAGTGACAGAAGATAATAGGCAAACCAGACCAATTGCATAGAAGATCTGGATACCTATGAGCCATAAATCATCGAGGATACATCCTGCAAGGCCCTATGATCCCTCACTTCATATTTCCATAGTGACGGACTTACTTCTGGATCTTCCGCCGATTTGAAAGGATCGTTATTCCGATTTGTCGGATCGAAGGGGTTGTCGTCACGGCAGTTGTCATTGTAGCCCGGAGCTCGAACTGTGGCCGAGTCGTCATAAGTGTAACCCCCGCCTCCGCCATCGTCACCGTCCATATTTCCCACCTGCTGGCGAATGCCCTCCTGAAAAGTACAAAATTATTGTATTCGTAAAGTGGACATGCGACTCATAATAAGAACAATTGAAACGCAGCAAATTATTTCGTAGGGGTTGATTATTCCTCGGACCAGGCGCATGGAGACTCATTCCATTCGATTGTGCGTCCAAAATTTAGTGCAAAATGATACCCCACACGCCTAGGTACCAGAAATCAAGAAAACACACATTTGAAATAGGTAGGTAGGTACCAATTTTGACCCATAACCTCTTCCAGTGGGCGCCAATCGTTCCGAGATCCATCTCATTGAATTCAGCGTCCAATATAAAGTAGGAAAATTATACCCCACACACCTAGATCGCCGAAAATCTCGAGAATACATTTTTCGCAATACACTTTGACCCCCCTCCCCCCATTCGGTCCGAGGCTGAAAAGTTTTGAGGTCAATTAGAGCCGGAAACGGGTCCCTGACCAAAATTTCAGATTGTTAGTAAATTTTCTACTGCCAAAGTCGGGGTGGACAGCGGACGGACATTTTTTTTTTTAATATTTTTTATTAATCTAACTTTTAGTATATAACAATACTCTTTGTTGTGACAGTTGGTAGTGATACATGCAACCCTTTGCAGGGATTGCGTGGAACTTGATTGAAGGTCACTGCCCAGTAACAGTCCTATAATCAACCTATGTTTTCATGAAAAAGGTCAACCTCTCTGATTCGGCTCAAAGTTGTTTTCTGGGCGTTTCAAGGTGTCCAGATCAAAGAAGTCCAATGTCAGTCCGCCGTACGCCGTCCACCGTCCGCGCCGTTTTTGGTAGTAGAAAATTTTCTAAAAATCTGAAATTTTGATCAGGGACCTGTTTCTAGACTTTTCAACCCGATCGGGCCAAATTTGAGTGGGATAGGCGTCAAAATGTGTTTTTTGAAAAACGGTTTTTCGAGATTTTGGGCAATCTAGGCGAGTGGGGCATCATTTTCCACTGAATTTTGGACGTTGAATCCCATGAAATGCAATTCCCAGAACGATTGGCACCCACTGGAAGGAGTTATGGGTCAAATTGGGTATATATTACCAATTTAAATATGTGTTTTCGGGATTTCTGGTACCTAGGCGTGTGGGGTATCATTTTCCACTAAATTTTGGACGCTGAATCGATTGGAATTGGTCCAGAACCCGCCACACCCACTGTTTCCCCCATGTTGAAGAAATGAGTCTCCATGCGCCTGGTCCGAGGAAAAACCAACCCGTCTGAAAGAATTTGCAGAGTTTTTGATCAAAACACTTAGAAACTCCCAGAAAAAAATTGTGGGCCGAATCGGAGTGATTGACCTTTTGCATGAAAACATAAGTTGGTTATTCAAGGAATAACCAACCAAAACTGTTGAGCGAAGCAATCCTTTAACATTGCCTCAAGGAAGACGTTTTTTTCTGATGCCATCCTTATTTATCTTCGTGTAATTTAGCGTATTCTTCATTCGTTCATTTTCATGAGTAGACAGATCGCTCATCAAAATCGCTGTCGCAGTGGGTAGAGCCCATTCAACCAGTCAGCCGAACGGCAGTTCTGCCTTCCTAATGTCTTGTTTGTTCATTCAGAAAGGCGAGCTGACGATTCATCGCCAACGTCAGCGTTATAATCAGCGAAGTCGGTTGCTTATTTCTTAGCCGAAGACTGCTGATCCGTCCGAGCTAATCAAATAAGTTTGCTAGATACGACGCAGCGGCCTTGATTACGCCACGAGAAGCAAGATGGTTCGGAATAGTTGAGGACGCTTCCTCACCCTCCCCTGCAAGATATTTACGCGTCTTGCGGATTAATACCTTCCATGAAATTTTACAATACTTCACAAAGCCGTCGATTCTTGAACCTTTCAATAGATTAAAGATTTTTTTAGCTGATGCGTAAGCGCGTAGTAACCTCCTAATGAGTTGACCCGATTCACAGCGTGAATCCTAGTTGTATTGATTTTTACTCCCTACATTTATTGGCACTTGTTGCTTCTGAAAGTGAAATGAAGCGTCGTAATCACCACGAGACCAGACAAAAGCAGGCAGATCATTAAGGTCGTTTTGGGTGATGTCATCCAAGGATGCATTCACGTTCAATTATGGTTAATTATACCCAATACCCACCCGAAGAGAGAAAAAACTGTCTTATATCAGGTAAATATTTTGCCGAGTCTAATGACGTTGACGGTCAACTCACTACTCATTGCGTTCATGCTTTTCCAAAAAGAGGAGAAATAAAACAGACCAATCTGGTTCGGTTAGAAATAATATAGCAATTTTAAATTTTATAATGAACGTGACTAAAATTGGCACCGTCTAGTATTAGGACGTTTACTTGCATAGTACTCTCGTTGGTTTATTCTACTTGTTGCTCATTATTTGTTTGTGCTTACCGTTGCTGGTTTTCCTATTACATAGCTGCTGGATAAGATCATGG
This sequence comes from Cyrtorhinus lividipennis, assembly GCA_019603395.1. Taxonomy (NCBI): domain Eukaryota; kingdom Metazoa; phylum Arthropoda; class Insecta; order Hemiptera; family Miridae; genus Cyrtorhinus; species Cyrtorhinus lividipennis. The sequence continues at coordinate 14,500 of JADDOF010000028.1, read as the reverse complement.
AACCATAATCGGTATGTCACACTGAGATAATAACCTAAAGCAATTCGTAGTTACGTTCCTATCTACAGGCCTGTCAATTTACGAAACACGATAAATATCTCGTGCATGTAACATTTGTGTTCCTAATGTAGGTAAATCCACGGTTATACTCACGGTTCAAGGAATCTCAGCTAAATGTTGAGAGTAGGAATACAACAAGACGACCCGAAGAGACTCAGACAATCTGTCCTACAAGTAAGCTTTCACTCGGCGAATCCGCTTTCCACTTTGAAGAAAACTGACACTGTGATTGGAATGCTGTATTTCACTCGAGACGAGAAATTAAATGCACTTGAACAATGGCACGCAGTAGGTTTGCACATGAAGCCTGTGTTATCAGAGCTGACATGTTTTTGACGTGACTTTTTCAACGGTTCCTCGGTTAGAGTTTGGGACCTCTTGGTCTACAATGAAGAAGTCATCAACATGGGTAACAACGAGAAAGTGGGAGTTGTCTCGATCCTCGAAAAGGTCATTCGGGAGGAGCCGAGCGAGGAAAGAGCGCACTGCACTGGCAAGAACTCTGTCCGTCGATGACGAGAGACGAGCCGAGCGTCGAACGGGAGCTACGTAGTAGATAGTGGGGGTCCTGTACTCCTGTCCCTGTCCCAAGCTCCCGGCTCGGCTCCGACCAACGTATACCATCCACCATCCCCCGCATATTATGGCCGCTGCATAGCAGATATAACAGATAGGTACATTGCATTTGCGTAGTCTCAAATGACTAGCAAGGAATACCCTGATAATTCTTCCACAAGATGTTGGAGCATGATTATGGGGGAAACAGTGAGTTGTGGAGTGTCCCGGACTCATTCCAATTAATTCAGCGCCCAAAATTTAGAGGACAATGACACCCCACCATGCCCAGTTTCCAAAAAAGTCTATTTTCCTTAATCTCCCCCAATCGAGGCGGATTGGAGAAAGTATCAAGGACCAACAAAAGCCAAAAAGGGGTCCCTGATCAGAATTTCAGATTTTTAGACAACCCCCAATATCCATGTTTCCAAAATATCTTATTTTCAGGTTTATATCTCCCCCAATTCTCGAATGGCGGATGTGGAGAGTTCAAGTGGACCACACCTAAAGCCAAACAAATGGGTGATACCCCTTTGACCAAAATTTCAGATTTTTAGAAAAATTTCTTACCAAAACCGAAAACACTTACTGGTAATAATTACATTTGTTGGTTATTCCCTGAATGAATCACCCTATGTTTTCAGAAATCAAAAAGGTCAATCCATCTCCGTTTCGTATGCTCAAATTTTTTTGGGACGTTACAAATGTCCCTAGTCAAAAGTTGTAATGTCCGGACGCGGACGCGTCCGCCGTCCGATCCGGTTGAAACGTTTTTGAGTAGAAATTTATTTTTTATTTAATCTCGAAATTTGGGTCAGGGCTCTGTTACCGGCCTAGGTCGGTCTCAAAATTTCAGCCCGATCGGACCAAATTCGGGTGGGGTAGGGGTCAAAATGTGTATTTTGAAAAATGGAATTTTCGAGATTTTTGATTATCTAGACGAATGGGGTAAAATTTTCCACTAAATTTTGGATGCTGAATCCAATGAAATGGGTCCCAGTACGATTGGCGCCCTCTCGATGAGGTTATGGGTCAAAATGGGTACCTATTTACCCATTTTGAATGTGTTTTCTAGATTTATGGTACCCGGGCGTGTGGGGTTGCATTTTCCACTCCTGTGCGTTTCAAGGTGTGCAGATTAAAATTAACACATGTCCGTCCGCCGATTTTGATAGTAAAAAATTTTCTTAAATTCTGAAATTTAGTTCAGGGACCCGTTTCCGGCTCTAGTTGGTCCTTGAATCTTTTCAGCCTCGTAACAAACTCCTTTAGGTCAAAATGAGTTTTTTGAAAAATGGATTATCGAGATTTTTGGCGATTTGGGCGTATGAGGTATTGTTTCCCACCCATTTTTGGACGCTGAATCGATTTGAATGAGTCTTCATTCTCCTGGTCCAAGGAATAACCAACCCCTGTGAAAGAATTTGCAGCATTTTTACATCATGTTTTGAAAATTGCCAAATTACCAAGACGGCGGCTCTCAGCAACAATACAGCGATTTCGGAAGGTTTCCACTGATTTTCCGCACATCACTGTATGATTGTCGCCCTGCTTTTGATTTCCACCCTGATTCTCCACTTGAGCTCAACCAGTGTGTTAAGTTGACGTTTAAAAACTATAGCGCAGTAATTATTCGTTCATCTCATAATTCACTACCTACTGAAAACTTCAAACATTTTTTGTTTTTGTCAAATTTGCAAGTATACTTCCAGTCGTTTGTTTCATTTGTGAAGAAATGTCTTTGACGACGAATAGCAGTAGTATTTTGAGGTAGCAAGCAGGTAGGTAGTAGATGTTTCTGAAAGCATTCTCAATGCCATTTTATACTTAGAATTAGAGGCGTGGAACGTCAGTTCTGCTGTTTTTGCCCTTTGGTTCCAAACTGCACTGTAAAAGTGTTTATTTGTTCAGCAGGATTACCTAATTCGTAATAAAATATACAAAGTATATTATACTCACTATGGTAGGATTGACGTATGATATGTTTTATGAGCCATTACTCTCATCAGGTGCACTTGGGCTTGGTTCTCTTGAGTAAACTAAAATGAGATACATCACATTCACGTCGTGAGTCTATTTGTTTAATTTTTTGAGTTGGATGGGCGCTTTTAAGTAGATGTTATTAAAGCGCCAATTAATGAGGCCCAGAAGAGAATCTTAGGGGTTCCTAAACCAAGCGTTAAGGAAAAGTAGAGGGAATGAGAGTTCTCAAGAGGTGAGAGGGAGAGGGAAAGATGTAGAAGAGGGCATTAGCACTTACATTACTTAGTCAATGAATCCATCAAAGGCATTCGTACTTTAATAAACGATGAATTTTTCTCAGTGAACTTCCCCCTTAAGTATACTTTTTTGTCAATAAACACTTTTAGACATTGATGTTGTATTATTTTCAGTTGTCCTTGATCACCCTCGCCTGAACTGAACGGCGTATGCCACGAATACGATCTTACCTCTGAATATTTGCAGAGAGATTTGCTAGAGATCTCTCTAGGGTTCAATCGGGTTCGAGTCAGCGCCGCAGTTCTGCAAAACCAGCAATAAAAGTGTGAGAACAAAGCGTCCATGATCACCCTAGTTGATCCTAACTGGAAATGCTTACTGCATGTTTTAATCCTTTTCCGCTGCGATTTGGCAACCTGGAGAACTTGAGACGGTAAGGCAAATGAGGTGCGAGGGTGCTTAAAGTTAAATCTTTCTGAATTTGACAAAAGGAAGCACGTGAAGTGTCATATGGCGATACCAGTTGTGAACGTTGTCAGGCCAATCCCGTTCTGTTGCCAATCGCTAACAAGATAGGCAGTCACATCTGTACACTGCATTGAGGAAAGTGTCTATCTAGGTAGAATGGACGTGATCAAATCCTTATCACACACTTCAAACAGATTAAGTTACCACGTCAGTCGCGAAATTCTCTCATGATATTCAGAGTCGGGCAGTTGGACAAAGTCTCTACAAATAATACTTGTTGAATTAATTACTTTTTATTTATCAGACAAGTTCTTTCCCACATCGCATATTACCCACTAACAGTAAAAAGCACAGGGAGGAGAGAAGTCAGAAAAGCCGAGAGAAGAAATCAAGGGAACCAAGAAATGTATAACGCAAACAGATGGCCAAAAATTTTGACTGTCGTTGAATTGTGACGTCCTTTTTCACTCACACACAACCAACAACATTTTCAGGCACCGAAGCAAACATTACAAAAAATTATAAGGGACGACTAGATCCAGAATTAACTAAAATAATACGAAATTAAAACTTGCATAAAGGCTAAAGCAAGCACAGTTGGAAACGAGGGGGTGGAATGCAACAACGAATGAGGTATCTACTACGCTGGTATACAGAATGCTGAATACAAACTTCTCTCCTCCTTCACATCCGACATCCTTAGGTAGTTGAATATTGGGTTTTACAACTTAGTGATGGCAAAGAACAAACAACATGGCAATAATACCTAGTCATTACGATAAATTCAATACGATTTTCCGTTTATATAAAACTAGTGAGAAGGACTAAAATGCAATTTTTCTTCAGAATATTTCCTCCTATCCACATAACGATCATTGTTATCAATATTACGTAATAACAATAAAACAGCCATCAGCTTTATCGCAGCGCGTATCAGTCGTTTTTCTCCTCTAAAAAGTTTCTACAAAATCCTTAAATATGCGTTGTTTTCTTTTTCTACTAGAAATTATAGTAAAATCTTAGAATTACATCTAAAACTTCAATTTTTTCATGTTATAAAGCTTGCGCAAAGGACAATGTGATCGATCAACTGTGAGCATAAAAACTTGGAATACCTTGACTGGGCGCAATTTCTATGTTTTTAAATGACGAAATTATGAGGAGGTACTGCCTCAGTCAGCCTGCATCGAAGTATATGACTGAAAATGGGAGCAAAGTAAGTGAGATTTTACTTGTTTTCAGCAGTCCGAGTAGCTGACGGTTCCGAGCCAACTTGATAAAACTAATCATTACTGAGGAGCTCCATATTTGCTTATGGTTTACGTACACTTTGTGCTTTTCTCAATATGTGAGTAGCGAAAGAGGGAAGCAAAACAAAATTGAGTTTTGTGTTTCATCAAGTTAAAAAAAAAAACAACTGAAGAACTTCAAATGGTTACGTGGAGTGGACTTTAGCGTACTACCTCCATCTTTATCGATATAGGGATATTGTGATGGTGAGGCAACAGTCGAAACTGAGAAGCAAGTAACAGATCCCTTCCGTTTGGCATAAGGAAGACTAAATCGTATGCACCGGTCGAGCGCACGAATGATTACAAATAAATACCAAATAATACATTCTAGAAATCGAAACATTATTGCATTAAATATCCTGACGAATGAAATAAATATCTGCTCTTAGCATGAATTCCCATGCACACTCAATGGCACTATACAGCAAAGCTTAGCGAAAACAAGATTAAATACTGAAATATAACCAGACTAAATGCAACTGAATTTTGATTATTAAGGAGCTAGTGATTGTGATGAAATTGAAATTTTGTTAAACAGCTAACGAAAACAGGGAGAAAAACAAGTACACATTCAGAAGGGGGGTAGTTGTGTTCTAAATATCGGCAGTAGTCTCAATTAAAAAAATAGATATTATATTTCGAATATCACAACGTCTCTTACACACACCTACACAAAAAAGTGACCGCAACAACGTGACAAATATTCTGACCAACCGGAATTCGAACAAAAAATACCATTGAAGATCCACGCCCAATTTCAGTTGAAGCGTTCGGCATGGATGTCAGGACGAAGGCCCTTTTTCAGTTGGAGCGAATAAGGTACATTTTAGAGCCTAGAAACATTCAAAACTCCGAATTCCAGCCATACCCACTTTCACTCAACAAAGAACATGTGTACGAATCCTGAAGTCTTCAGACTGAATTACATAAAAATTTGATGTTTTAGGAAGGAAAAAGGACGGGAAGCGGCCTGTGTTGATTTCGCGAATCCTACTTTGTTAGTAATAAGGGCTGGGAATGATTGAAACGTAATATACTTTTCGTAAAACAATTCGACCTCGTGTAACGTGAGATGGTATTTCCTGTAAAATTATTCAATGATCTATTACTGTTATTTGAGAGCTGAAATGTCTGCTCGCGTTAGATACATCGACAGGGCGTAAGTTCTTAGAATGAATCTCAAAATTAGAAGAAAAAAAAATTTGGAAAGTGTTAAATTCCATTACATTTTGTGTATAAATCCCGCGGTAAATCAAATATTCAAGGTCCCGTTTTCTCAAGATAACTGGACTTTTTTGTGGATCCAAAGGGAAGGGAAGGAATGTAGCAATTAGCACATTGCAGGGCCTTTGCTAATTATTATACGATCTGAATACCGACGGACCATGTCCATATTCCCACACCCTTCATTCTTCCGCAACAGAGGAACAGCAACCGTGAAGAATATCTAACTTACGAAAAAAGCAGTAGTTTTGTTCACCAACTGCAGACGAGAAGTATTAATAAATATTATAAATTGAAAACTAGTAGGCAGATAAACATAATGAAAAAATCGAGGAAAAAAGTAATATTAGCGCAAGTCGAATATAATCTACGGATACAACTGGTCGAACACCTACGTTCACGTCAAGTCTTCATCAAGTACTGAAATCTGAACAGGACTAAACGAATAGATTTCGTTTCAAGTCTTGACGAACACACTAAGCAAGGTTACAACAACCCGGAAACGCCGCGTAGATTTACGCAAATAATACGATACGTAAATTTTAGAATAAACGTTTTTACCATGTATAATCATAAACACGAAACTGAATGTAAAGACATCCACCAAGCTTGTAACATAACTGACTGCGGCTTGCAAGGGCTCACTCTTTCGGGGAAAATCCTGGTATGAGGAGACCTGGTTTTATTTAGAATAATTGAGCAGGCTAGTATTTTTTTGAAGCCTAACGGACAATAATAGCATTGCCACCACGTGATTTGAGACTCTTCACGGGGAAGCTGCTAGCATTTCCACTGCCACTATCAACCTCACTCATTTTCCTTCTTTTTGCGCTCATAATTGATTTGGATGGAATGAAAGAGAATTAAAAAAATCTAATACGAGCCTCAGTTTAGTGCCCAGGGAGTGGAGAAGATTCTGGCGAATGAAAAGTTGATGTGAATCTGAGGCTGAGAAAGGAAGGTGGTAGCGCCTAGATAGTGAACAGAGGGCAAGTTTGACAATTTCAACCGTGCGGTAATCTAACGGAACGCGAACCGCGCCATACTAGACTAGAGTGAAGAGATCGGTCGGATAAGAAGTGCACCTCATCATCAACTTGACTGAATACCTATTATGAACAGTAGGGATAGACGGAAAGTGCATAGTTTCAAATATTCGTGAAAAGAAGGAAATCCAGATGTAATAAATAGTAGGAAATATGTAGTCATAGTAACGTCTAAGGAAAAAAAGTAGGCTTATTCTTGTTTTTGTGTTTTTTTTTTTTTTTTTTCAAGTCGATAATTACGTTACGATAAAAATGGAGACAAATACAAGAGACAAAAATTGGCACTTCATTCATACCTCCAAGAGCCCAACAAAAGGTAATTCGAGCACTTGGCGGCTCAGAATTAATGGTGCACTACCTAGGAGAGGTCTCAATAAAACTCTCAACTAATTTTGAAGGCAATTGGACAGACTGTTACTAGGCTGGTAAGTTACAAACGTAATTCTGCACAGCGCATGCCCGTATCTTTAAAGAATTATCGATCATTGGCATGAGCACACTGCGCGAGGCCAATGAATGAAAGTTTCAGTCCAAGTGCGCAAGTGAAATATAGTAACGTATGACTTCTGCTCGTTGCAAAAATTCAGATAAAAACATGTAAAAAATTGTCTCAGTGGCAAACCTGGCAGAAGGTCCCACCATTCCCAGCATCAGATTAGTAACACTAAGCAGACCCCCTCGCCATCTCATAACCGTTCCCAAACCAAAACTATTAGTCACAGTTTCCTGATCCATCGATAAATGTGATCGTCCAAACATTTACCCCTACCAGCTAGTTTCAACGGACTGGATAGTGCTGGCATAAAATCATCGCAAGTCAAGAATTTATTAGAAACAACTAAACGAGCAGAACGTGTCAACGAATCAGAAAAATAAATAAATGTTTAAACAAATCGATCTGTAAAAACGTTCACCATAAGAAATCTCCACGAAAGAGCAAGCTCCTAGAACAAGAGTGGACCGGGACTAATACGTAAACAACTTGGGATTGAGCAGGAATGTAAGCAGGACAAAGCCTTCAACAACAGCAAAAGAGTCAGTTCAACACCAAAACGCATTGACGTCGGAAGAAGTGCAGCGAAATACACAATAAACGAGGGAAGCTTAGTTGACAGTCGAATGTTACAAGATCAATGCCCACGAATTTCGGTTTTCATTATTTTTCATCATCATGTAAAAAACAATAAATATATATCATCAACAATACCTACGTAGATACAGTAATAATATACGTAATAATTATATTAATTTAATCGAAACCGTGTGGGTGGCACTAGCTAGTGGGTTGTATGGGAGCGATGGGTGAATGAGGGGAAGGGCCAGCCTGGGTGGCGCACGAGGACGACAGGCCGTTATTTGGGCCACCGATTAGGCCGCTAGTGTCCTGCAGGGGGTTCTGTGACCTGGGTAGGAAGCCAGTCCTCAACGTCTCCTCAATTAACAGGCTAATTTTGTCCTTATCGGCCTGAAACACAAAAATGTTGCACACCGCATGTATAAGTTATGCCAATGTTAAGAAGGCAAATTAATCCATTCAGAAAACAATTCAGAAAAGTATCGTGAGCCATAAACTCATCAAAAGAATTGATATTGACAATGATGTAACTCAGAATAATTATTATAAGAAAATAATGTATCATTACCGGACACAGCTTGAACGGATATCGCTTTACCTTTGGATAGGATGGACATGGGCATATCTAATGTAGACAAGTTCGATAAACGTCCAAATTTGAACCCCCCCCCCCCCTTTGAACCTTCTACTGCTGTCGTCCCGAGTGAATCCCAGATTCCAAAGAGAAAGCCAAAACGTTCCCCTGCCACGTCCGGAGGTAAGAAAGTTACGCTTTTCAAAGCGAATGGATGCGTTTGTAGATATGTTCAGTAATGCATCCTCAAATAACGTAATTGCTAACTTACACATTTTCATTCGCAAATTAAAATCTAGGGGTTTTAAAAAATAATCAAGGATAAGTACGCATGATTGCAGAGTGTTATTATTACAAGAATTCCTTGAACACTCTCATATTAGTTGAATAAGTTGGTGTTTAGATAAAAAGAGAGGCAGGGGACTGTTCACGATAACAAAACGTACACCATTGTTTCTTACTCGGAATCAGTACCCATTTATAAGCACAGAAATGAGTGATAATCATAGGCATACGTCGATATCCCGGGAGAGAAGGCAAACTCGTGCAAGCTATGTCCGCCATAGAGCTCACACCAGAACCAGAAATACAGAACTGAAGAATCATTGGCGACCTGCTTCATCATAACCTTCATTCCAGTTAGCAATCGAGATATTTAACGAGGAGATTCCTGTGGTTATACAAGTAATTCGTGACTAATGAGCCAATTGAAGTAGCGAAGTGAGTTCCTCAAAGAAGATACAAGCGAAAACGTCCCGAAAAGAAGATTGAAGTAATCCATCTGATAATATTGCAAGTTATCTCTACGTGATGACTGCTCGAGGAACGATCAATCGGCCACGCTAGAACCCGATCTCTTTGGATTAACACAATACTTATTAATTGATCAGCTCAAAAAGTCAGAATTAAAATGCCTGAACCTTCGGTGGGCTCGCGTAAAGTCGGCCAAGTGGTTTTGGCTGGCGAAGTCATCGAGGACGCGGGGTTGAATCGGGCAAGCAAGACAAATCAGGTAGGTTCTAAGTTTTTGTCTACAGTAGAGTGTGATACCCCCGTACAATAACAAAAGCATTTTTTTCGGGTAAGTGGAGTTCAGAGCAAGCAATAATTGGTTCTCGGTAGAAATAATTTTACATGAGACAACCAACGAGACAAAACAGACGTAGATTCAATTGGCACTCGAAGAACACAAGAACGGAGAAAACATGCGGCGAAGTCTGATTTTTGGAAAAAGGGAGGTAATGCAAATAAGACCGATAGATGCCTGGAGAAAATGACACATATTCTACCGTTGCATTCATTATAAGGAGTTGCTCTACAGAAGTTGATACATAACTATTACGTGATCCTGTGGTTCAAACGCCAACGTAGACAGCTTACATTGAACTTATCTGATTCCCAGGTTATCATTGGTCCTGGCCTCAAAAAACGTGGAGAACAAGTAGTCGCGAGCAAGTGTGGATTACTAAGAAGCGATGGATCTCGGACGTACTGGGTCGACGCTCTCGGCAAAAGGTGGAACTCCGCAGATCCAAGCTTTACATTTTTGACTAAATCAGTTCAAGCGACTCATCTATTTCTCCTTCCTTAGGTATCAACCTGCTAAAGGAGAGTCCGTCGTAGGCATTGTGACGAAAAAAATGGGAGACTACTTCAAGGTCGACGTTCGAGCCGCTGATGCAGCCTTGCTCAACTATACGTCCTTTGAGGGAGCGACTAAGAAAAATCGGCCAAACGTCAACATTGGAGACGCTGTGTACGGAAAAATGGTAGTAGTTTCGCCAGATATGGAGCCTGAACTTGTATGTGTCAACGACGAAGGTGAGATTGAAGCTCAAGGCATGTTTCTGTCGTGTTGTCATTGTCACTCACCAAGAAACCAAAGTGACCCTAATCATCACTGTTAGCACCCACACAGACTGAAAACTACCTGCATTACTTCTCTAATAACTGAATAAAACCTGCCATTTAGGGTTCTAATCAAGTGACATTTCGGTCTCTATTGCAGGAAGGAAAGAAAACATGGGTGTCCTATCTGGCGGCTTCATCTTCCGCACTAGCCTACACCTTGCAAGAAAAATACGTCATCCTGACTGCCCTTTAATGTCCGCGCTGGGGAAAACATTCAAGTGCGTGGAATTCGCTAATAGCCTTTGTTCATAAGTCACAAGGAATAATACATACAATGTCAATGTATACAGTACGTTGATACCATAAATGTACTAAATTGGAACATTACAATCGACAGGTATGAATGCGCTTTGGGTACAAACGGCGTCATTTGGATAAAAAGCAACGACCCAGTGACGACAATCGCAGTGTCGAACGCAATCCTCAACGCTGAAACTATGACTTCCGAAGAAATAGCAAACTTCAGCTTCGAATTGAGTTGAACCGAATAGCAAAATCGGGATTTGAAGGGGCCGCAAAATGGTTCATTGGACTGAAAGCTCTAGCGGATGTTTCACGAATATGTCGGAACCGATCTTGATCTAAACATATACGGGAAAATAAAAGAATGTTGATCGATGTCCATTGATGCGCTTTTTCCCGTTCAAGTGTCCCGAGTGACTGTGACGTCTGTGGGCTGTTTACAACTTGTTACTCGAGTGTAGTACGTTTAGAGGAAAATTTTTTTTGGCAATATTGACAATCCAGCAGTCTCATTGACATCGTGGAATTATGTGAGGAGGTGCAGGAGGGGGATCAATCGCGTGTCCTAATGGGATAAAAAAATGACGGTTTTTTTTTAAATGTAGGGCGTTGGTTAGTTTTATTCAATCAACGGTTACTGAGAGGAATATTGACACAAGATTCCAATGAATTGTACAGAAACGCATTTAAGCAACATCTGAGTTACTGCGAGTATGTACAAATGCCATAAAAACAATTAAAATAAGCCCAAAATTTACGGCAATAATGATAACACTGATGCATTTGTTTTGAACCTGGTACGTATTTAAAAACAAGTTACAACAAACGATGAGTTCTTGAAGGGAAAGGTGGGAAATTATTATTGATATATTATTGTATAATGGACTTCACCCACGAAACCGTCACGGTGCAATGTGAAACAGTGGTGTCCTTGAACCCTATCTACTTGAATTACGAGATATCATGTTTGCATCGCATCGTACTACTCATTACCTAGTTGTCATTAATAAGACTAAAATTACGTGGTTTCCCAATGATGTCGAAATGGCAGAGAGTGCCGACGACCGATTGACCTGCAAGTATCGCTCCACTTGGGGGGAAAAAAAACAGAGAGTGCTCAGGTAGACTTACCTCATTGATGAACCCAAAATGAACGAGTTCTTGCGCCAGCACGAAAGAATTGTCTATTTCAGAGACAAGGCACGTCAATTGCCTGTTCATCTTGTCGTCCATTCTTAGAAGGATAGTCATCTGCAAGGAAAAATCAAGTTTTGCTGTGGTAATAACATGGGCGTCCTTTGTGGTCCTCCTCTACAAAATTGTGAACAACTGCGAAGTATTGCTCGCATTAAAGAAAGGGATGTGTATTGGTACGCTCCTGAAACTACAAGGATGCATAAGCGATGAAAAACGAAGCGTGTTGTCACCCAAAACTGAGCCTGTCGAAAGTGTGAAATTTCCACCACAATTATACTTAACACATGCCTAGATGCATTAGGCTAACAAATCAATTTTTCCGAACTTGCTTTGTCATTGTTTTAAATGTACGTATTCAGACACCATGACTGATGTCAATTATCCTCATGACATTAGCCCAATATAAAAACCCAACTCACCATAAAATCACAACTAGCTTGGTCCTTCGGTTTCACATTGCACATCATATTCACAACTCTGCGCGCTTCCACGTCCACAGGCTCCGGACTTGCAGATTTGACGGACTCCGATATTTCGGGCGTGAGCGGCCTCATTTTGGAAAGAGGCGGAACTTGTTGACGGGATTTGTAGGCTGTTAGAGGGTAAATCCCGTATCTGGAAAACAAGCGAAACCTATATTCAACTGTTTTCAATGTAGGTTTTTTAAAAGCAGCCAAATCTTCAGTACACATTGTGATAACCTTCTGGGAACCCCCTCCCCCCATAGAAAGGTGCTTAGGAATCAAGATTTAACACAATTCCGAAGAGTTGAGTTCCCTTTGATTGGACTAGTCGTTCGATTCCATACCCAGGGCGAGCCAATCTGGCTGGTATTCAGCCAAGGCTTGTGCTTCTATCAGTTGTTCAATCGCACAATTCATGAGTGACGTAAGATCTTATTGCAACGCTAAATTCTACGCCTTGTAGCATTTTCGTTTTGTTTCGGCAATGCGTGTTATCTAAATGCCAGGTTATTCGCATAGGTACAAGGTTACCTAACAGCCCGTTGAGGCTTGCCTATCTGCATCAAGGTTTTTTTCATTTGAACAATCTTCACCAAAAACAAACAAAAATGCTCCTGGACTTTGAATTCAGTATTACTTACTAGTAAGGCCAAACGTCCTGTCCTACGTCCTACTACGAGTACTAGTTAATCAGCATATGGAGCGGACGATTATGCCAAGACTTCTGGTCGATAAATTTTCAATAGCATGCTCAAATGTATGGAGTTGAACCGAGTTGGTTCATGTGAGGGGCCTAGACGCGTTCGCTGGTTAGCAGCAAGAGACAGGCTGATTCATCTGAAGGCTGATAGGTTATTGCTTAAAGCCCAGTTTTCCACGGATTTCAGGACTTGTTTACTTACTTGACGTCTTCGACGAATTTTTCTAGCTTTTCGCTCACGGGGGCGTCACTTATCCGGTACGAAATGGGAGCTTGTTCTGGATGTGTGATTTCAGCGAGGACTGTATCGCTGGAAAACATCCTTTGCACGATTTCATCGGTTATCGAATCAGAAGTGTTAGCTGCAATGTAGAAATGTGAAACTCACAAACTCGCAATAACTTCCACATTTATCATAACCTCACTAAGGTATCGTCACGATTGGAGTATATTTATAGGGAGGCAGCTTACCACAGTTGTTAACGTAGGCGTCAGCTGCCAACAGCTTCAAAGAGTGTACTTCAAAGAGGATCGGGTGGAAAAAGCAGTTCCCTGGCAGAGGGTCGTTTGGATCCATCCCGCGCAAGGCACTTAGTGATCAAGTCTTTCTGGCCAGAGTCGTCCAAGCTGTCTATCGTCCTCTTGATATGTTCTTCGGTGACGAGCGTTCCTGAGTCGCCATTGCCTTGAATTTCCAGAGCCGCCATTCGAGGGCGCACATACCGAATGCGTACATGTCTACAGCTGGTGTCGGGTTAGCTGACAAAAAAAGAAAAATAGCCAACGTTCAGATTGAGATGGACATGTGTTCCAAACGAACGCCTGCTGTATGAGAAAAGAGGGAAAACAGTTTAAATGGAACAACAACGAAATAACCAAGAATCAGTAAAGATCAATAGTTTTCTTCAGGAAGAAGCATTCATCATTCGGCTAGGAAGGTTTATGTAGAATAGTTCAATAATAAAATAATAACATTATGAATTAAGATTACATTACGGCGAAGAGTAAAAGATAGATCAAAAAGCGGAACAAAATGGATAGAAATTAAGTGTTACAAAATGAGACTAAGTAAAAAAAAAAAAAAAAAAAAAAAAATTATTGGAAGAGTAGGTCATCCGAATCTATAATGACTAAGCCAAAGTGGTGGCCCAAACGTTTTTCCTAAATTAGGCATTCAAGGAGAGATAATTTTACTAATTGTGTGATCGGCTGCGTCACCTAGTACGAGTGGCATGCGCTAGGTCGCAGCAAATTGGCCCAAGCCTAGTTTGACAATGATGCAACCGACTGTGATTTCCCTGCATCATCAAAAGAGCGTTGTCAACTTCGTTGAATCTTACCTCCATAGTCAGGAGCAATAAAGTGCATGTTCTTCATTTTCTCCCTACACGTCTTGACGTGATGGTGTATCGTATCCGGAGCGACTGTAAATAGTAAAAAACAAACATTGAAACATTGGAAACGATGCAAT
>JADDOF010000027.1:19670-31856 GCA_019603395.1 Cyrtorhinus lividipennis | reverse complement strand
CGATCCTGGGGGTGTGTCCACTGCAACTTTTCATATACGTCAATATGTCTGTGGCCTACAGTATATGAACTGTAAGCCTCTCTCGAATTAAAACCTGTTATAATTAATTCGGGTTTCTTCGGAGGTTTGAATGGACCTAGCGAGAGGTTACACAATGTAAGTCCAAGACTTACGACTGAGCAATTAGGGATCCAAGATGAGCATAAAATACATTGATACAAAATGAATTATAATTGAAAACAAGGACACGTTCGAAGGAGAATATGCCTCAACCTGGGCTAGAATTGATACAAGACAAAGTAATTCGACAAAGTAAATTAGACAACATGTGGAGCATAAAATACAATTAATACAAGATACATTAAATTATGATTCACATGAAATACAATTTAATGAGCAAGTGCAACGGCGACCAAAAAACCGGCGTCGACGTTGAAGGAAAAATGGGAGGGGGCATGCAGGTACACAGCGAGGCTTATTAATTTGAGTCCTTTATCATCTCATGGCATGGGGAACACAATATTACAGCTTCAGTCGACTTCAGCACAGTAGCGGAGTTCACTTCAGAGAGCCAGGACCAAAGCCTGCAAACCTTGGTCAATACATTGAGTGAACATTCTGTCCTGTATACTGTGAAGCAACATCAATCAATGGATGAAACCAGCAATCATTCTAAGGTGCATTGGGGTAAGCTGCAAAGTATGCCTTGAAAATGTCTTAATTTGAAGCAGACATAGATGCCCTCAATGGTGCTTGTAGTCCAATACGTAAAGTACCACAACCTGTCACCAAAGTGCGTTGATTTTGTTCGCTACCCTTCACACAGTGATATTACGGTGGCAGGCGGAGAAATCATATACTTCGTATGGTTACCGTATGTAAATGGGTATGGGCAGTGCAGTTTCATCTAGGGGGAAACTTTTTCATCTGACTCCATCTGGACATCTGTTGTTGCAACTTCTGACGAGGTAAGAATGCACATGAAATGAAACATTTCTTTTCCTCTTCCTTAGATGGATACAGCGGCCATGTACAGAGTTCCACAGTTCCTCCAGAATGGATAAGTGGCCCCTCTAATTTCTCCCATTTTTTCCAAAGGTTGGAAATATGCGTATATTCCTGTGTTTTCTGTATCCACAAGTTTTTAGTTTTTCAAACTTTCTTAACGGGCCACTTTATGTCCGATTTCAAAATTTCAAAAAGCAAAATGATACCTGAAACACGTCCTTTTACTCACTTACCCCACCCCTTTGTACAACTTGAGCCTCATAAGAAATGGAGAAATATTCCACACATGCCTCCAGGTAGGTGTGTAGTGGGCACAAAAATCGTATAACTGCTCAAGTAACCCTCAATAATTTGAAAAACTCGGAAAATAACTACAGAACTAGATAGAGGAGACTAACAGGAATTCAATGAAGAAAGAAACAAAATCTAGCTGTAAAAATGAATTCTTCCGAGTCTGCCAAAGTTGAACAATGCAAAAATTCTACTTGGCACTTTCCCGACGCACTTTACTATATTGTATTAAGCAATAAAGCCGTCAACCAGCACGATTTAAAAAAAGTAAAATTTGTGGTCTATTTCTGCAGGATTCCACCCAACTACTCAAAAGTTTTCCATAGATGCAAAGGCCTTGCATTGACGGTCTCATAAAGACCGCTTAGAGCCTCAAGCTCTTTTTAAAATCATCAACTCGAGCGTTATTTCTTTGAACTTTGGAGGAACGAGACTTCACCTCATCAACATTACGGTAAGGATGGGCACAAAAGAACGTGGCAAGTTTATAGAGACTCAAGAAGAACGTGCCCGTACATGAAGCCTTCTTTAGAATCTTCAAGATCACTTTGCTCATTTATCACGAGCCGTACAATTTATCACCCGCAGTTACTCCAGGGAATTGTGTTCCGTCGGGGAGCGTAAATTTTGACGAGGAAAGTCTACATATCTATTTCTAGAGCGACAATGGCGTGGAAGTAATCAACAAGGCGAAGGCTGTGAGAGTAACAAGTTAAGAGGGCTCGAGAGGCTGAATTTCTCGAGGAAGGTCCTTCAATTTAGGGATCTCCCAGGTGTGGGATCTCCCTCGAGGATGATGAGTTCCCGTCGTATTTTCTCTTTCAGCCTCATCATAGGTATTCCGAAGGAGTGGAAGACGTGCATTAAAAGTAATTACTTGACTTGTCGAGAAATGTGAGATCGCAAAAACGAAATACACTATTTTCGTGAGGAACACGGTCTTGAGTGTCAAACTTCCAACTTTGAGCGCATTACAGCTAATGGTGAGGCTCTGCGCGAAAAGATACTGTCACGATGGTGTCATTTTAGCGCAGCTTGTAGCTTCAAAACGTAAGTGAGAAGTACCAACAGACTGTTCAAAGTTAGATAGTAAAGGTACACTTTGGCTGAAGGAAAAGGGTCTACGTCAGCTCATCTTCGCCCCTCATTTCCGCTGGGCCGGTTGGAATTCCGTATGAGATTGGACGACCAACCAATCTACTCATGAGCTTCTTCCACCAAAAAGGGGCCGCCCAAAAGAAAATGAGCAAGGGAAAGAAGATATTGTTCCACGGAAAAGATTGTCTTGCGGCTTTCTTATGAAATGAGGACGGAAATTTTGGTTTTTGGTTGGTTATTCCTCCATCTCAACAAAGTCTATATTGTCTCAAACTTTATCTTATTTCGTTGGAGTTAGCTTATATAATCTGAATGTCTGTCCGCCGTTAAATGCTTTAAGGATGGCCAACTAACAAAAGTCCCTACCACCATAAACCCCAAAGATTTATAAGAAATTGCGTGATAAGTCTGGAACTAGAAAACTGAGAAGAGAAGAAATATTATGTCTCAGCCAGCTCTGAATCCAGCTCAGAGTGAAAATGTTAATATCTGAGGACTTGAGAACTTTTGACTCCGAATAAGGACAAATCTAGCTTCAATAACACACATTCGAAATGGGTAAATAGGTACCCATTTTGACCCATAACCTCATCCAGAGGGCACCAATCGTTCTGGGACCCTTTTCATTGGATTCAGCGTCCAAAATTTAGTGGAAAATGATACTCCACACACCTAGATTGCAAAAAATCTCAAAAATCCATTTTTCGAAATACACATTTTGACCCCTACCCCACCCAAATTTGGTCCGATCGGGCTGAAAAGTTTCGAGGACCAACTAGAGGCGGAAATGGAGGGATTGACTTTTTGCATAAAAACATAGGTTGATTATTGTAGGAATAAACCAACCAAAAATCACGGTTTTGGACCTTGAACGCCCAAGATAAGACTTCGCACGTCGCCCGTTAGTATAACAATTTCATCGTCAGGTTTAGGAGTGAATATAAGCTTTGGTGGAAGACTCATCGTTTACCTTCCGATGTGCTCCGTGGGTCCAAGGCGAGAAACGTGAGCTTGAGACACTTTCCAGTCACGAACTGTAAGGGATCGGTCCTGTCGACCAATAAGCTCGCTTCGCTGGATCCGACCCACGCTGTTAAATTTACCAGACGACTTGCACTGTCCGTCTCCGAACCCAAAGGTCACAATAGTCACCAACTGTCGTTGAAAATATACATATTTTCCTTCAAAACGCGATGGAATGTGCAATTATTAAAGCGCAAAATCGGTTGGTTATTATTCTTTTGGTGGTTTCAGCACCCAACTCCTCAAAAATCATGATAATCTATTTATAACACATTCAATATGAATAGGGCTGCCGAACAGGGCTTTCAAAACATTATCATCTAATATTGGGACAACGTTTTGATAAATACATTTTAGTGGCAGATACGTGGACGTCACAACTATGGGACTCTTACAGGCACAAAATTCAGGCAATAATTCAAGAAAAATGAAAAACCGTTCGTACTCACAGGCAATGGACGGTTGGACTGGTCAAGTAGTGAATCCGTGATGGACAACTTCTTCTCGTGTACCAACGACTGAAGTATCAGACAGTAAGAACCGATGAATTTGTCGCTGAGGTATTTGTTGTGCGTGTACAGCTCAATTTGCAACTGCTCTTGACTCTGAATTCCATGACTGACTTGCCAATCGTACGCCTGTAACAGGATAATTAAACGGTTTATCATAAACTTAAATTTACATTAAAAGAGTTTTCCATAATTACCATCAATAACAGCTTGTTAAGCCCACCTCGAGGTAAAAGCTGACCCAAGTTCGCCAACGCCAGCGCGGGTCGAAGGGCTTCGAAAGGAGTTTTAACGAGACCATTCAACAATGAATATACCTAATTACAAGGCGAGACTTAAGTACGTATCTTGAGAGGCACGTAAAACGTTTTCAACAAACTAAATTAAAAAAAAAAAAAAAAAAAAAAAAAAAATTTTAGGGTTTTTTGGTTGGTTATTCTTTGAATAATCAACCTATGTTTTCATGATAATGGTCAACCTCTCCGATTCGGCTCAAAATTTTTTTCTGGACGTTTCATGATGTCCTGATCAAAAAAGGTCAATGTCCGTCCGCCGTTCTTGGTAGTAGAAAATTTTCTAAAAATCTGAAATTTGGGTCAGGGGTCTGTTCCCGGCCGAGACGGATCCTCGAAACTTTTCAGCCCGATCGGACCAAATTTGGAGGAGGGTAGGGGTCAAAATGTGTTTTTTTGAAAAATACATTTCGAGATTTTGGGCGATCTAGGCGAGTAGGGTGTTATTTTCCACTAAATTTTGGACGCTGAATCCAATGAACGGGTCTCAGAACGATTGGCACCCACTGGAAGAAGTTATGGGTCAAATTGGGTATTTATTACTCATTTTGAACAAGTGTTTTCGGGATTTCTGCTACCTAGGCGTGTGGGTTATCATTTTCCCTCTAAATTTTGGACGCTGAATTCAATGATGTGTGTCCCAGAACGATTGGCACCCACCGGAAGAAGTTATGGGTCAAAATGGTATTTATCCACCCATTTTGTATGTGTCAGGATTTCTGGTGCCTAGGCGTGTGGGGTATCATATTCCACTAAATTTTGGACCCTGAATCGATTGGAATGGGTCTGGGACCCGCCACCACCCACTGTTTCCCCCATTCGAGGAATAACCAACCCGTGTGTAAGAATTTGCAGATTTTTTATTTTCTACGGCAAATATATCATCAGCACTTTTAGAGAATCTTGCCATCTCAACTTCTCTGGTGCACGTAATCAAGTTTTAATTTTGTTTTGAGGGAAAACTGGGTGGTAGCTCTTTTTATGGAGACAAAAAAGCGTTCCATCAATTTTTATCAAAAACTATTATTCAGGTATAAAAAAATCAAGAGATTGGTACAGGATTTGTGGAGTTACGATGTACCAATAATAAAATTGATTTTATAGATATGAAAAGTAAGATGGCGGAGGGTCCAACGGGCTCATAACAAAAGTCTACTCCACTCAATTAGCACCTTACATCAACTACACTCTTCAAGTTACACTAATCAATGTTTCTGGACCTGAAACAGGAATTAAGTAGCGAAAATCGCTCTGCAGAGCGTTGGAAACAACGACATTCTTTCTTTTTCGAACAAGACATGATAATTATTCCCAAGATTCAAGACTCGCAAGCTACCATGATTATAAATTGATATTCAGCAAATGTCCCTTTAAAAAATAAATTGAAAAAAAAATACACGGTGATAGGTGAATAAGCAGTGCAACAAAATGGAAATGTCCTTCAGTAGAATTAATTGGTTTCATTTAACACTAATTACCGTGTTGAAGACTACTTTCAGCCCCTATTGAAACAACATTGAATAGGATATAGTTAAAAATGTGTTTTTGAAACTCAATTTTCCTGGTTTTTTGGGAAGTAGGCTTGTGGGGTACCAGTTTCTACTAAAATTTGGACGCTGAATCGATTATGACTGTTTTTGAACCAATAGCCTTATGGCAGAGGATACCATTGCGTCAAAAAGGGAATTTGTTGATGGGTACCTTCTCAAAACAAATTGTTTTGAATCCTTCTTTTCTTCAAAATATTGTATTGCTTTAAAGGCCTCGAATACGTTTTTACAAGTGAACGAGATCCATCAACAATAATAAACCGTTGTGGAATAATTTGAAGCGTTTTATACCATAAAAACAGTGAAATTTAACGTGGAAAAAAGATGAAGGTGAATTTATTTATTCAGGTATTTTCACCGATACCAGGAGAAAAACTTGATGTTAGTATCGAATTTAAATGTGCTCGGCATTTATAGCAAACACTCCTGTGCGTACTCATAATGATAAGCATCTCTTATTACGATGAGTAGCGTACTCCTGGACTTGATTGTTGTATAATTTTCTTGCGACTTCTGATGTGAATATCATATCTAGGCTTCATCTTATCACGATTATCATGATTGTGGGCATGAAGGTTGCGTATGTGTTGAGGTCTACTGAGGAGGGAATTGTTAGCCGTTTTGCTTCAAGAACCGTAAAATGTAACTGTAATTAGTTTGCAAGGTCTTATTTTCATTCTTAAAACATGGTTTTATTTCTATCACCAACGTTTGCAATCCAGCAAATTGAATCGACTCGTGCGAAATGGGATACGGTTAACCACTTCTGGCTACAACGCGGCGGGTATCAATCAAGTAACGAGTCGGTACTCAAATTGACATCATATCAAACTATCACAACATTGGGGACGCTATCCTCCTTACCACAAGAGAGCGGTCCAGTTGTAGCTGTTCAATCACCGCCAAAGTGCAGCAAATTTGTGCGGATTTAGCTCGGCTGTTTTCATCGACGTGAGTGACATGTAACGGTAGAGCGCTTCATAGCCTGTCACATTTCGAGGGTCGATGACTACGTACTGAATCATTCACGACTCAACACTGAAGCAATATTGCTTGATGGTTTACGCCTTGAAGGCACTCCATTATGAATGCTACAGCTTCCCCAGAACTTCCTGAGCATATTACCGGTGTTTGCGCTAGTTCCTGTTACTTTATCGCTCTAGTGAACCTAATTCTGAGGTATGGGGCTCTGAGCCGACACCATTTGTTTTTCATGAAATAATTTTTTTTATAAATTATTAACCACAGGGAGAACTAAAATTGAACGTCAGTAAAATTCCAAGCAACCAAAAGGGCCTATTGATTTTTCGTGCACTTTAAGCCTGTACTGTCACATCTATAATTGCTGCAGACACAAGCAGGAATAATCCCTATGTGCTGGGAGTTAACTTGTCATTGTGCCAATCATGAGAATATGAACCTGTTGATAAATGCACTATGCCAATGCGCAAATGAGTGTTCAATAATCAAGGCAAAATAAACGAGGGAAGTTGCAACACCTGCTCCAGTCATTGTTGACCAGCAGAGTTGCTATACAACGCCTCTTTGGGTCATTGTTGACCAGCAGAGTTGCTATACAACTTCCTACCAGGCATTGCTATCCTGTGTAGTTTCTACGTGCACTGTTGCTTGACGCTTTGTCTATTCACTGTTGACTGATCCTGAACCGGGCATAGTTGCTGGACAAAGGCAGTTGTGATGATTGCATACAGGTACAAAACTTTAGAGCTTGTTACTCCCAACAACTGCAAGCTTGGCTGGCATCTCTTTAGCAGTGTTGGTTGTGGCAATCCTTCTGATCGAGATCCTGAAATGACCAGTTCTATTGCCAAGGTAAGGCCAGAAAACTCGAAAAAGAATATTCAGGTCGCCCTACATTGTACTTGACATTTGATTCGTCCTTCAATGTTTTCGAATTGAGGTTGTTAAACAATTAAAGTCGATTAATTTCTCATTTAGAAAAACACTTGTGCACAGAGCCTTCCAGGGTTATTGTTCCCAAATCAAATTCTGGCTAATTAATCACCATTAATAAAATATCTGTATAAATCTCACATCAACAGCAAGGAATAGTAATGTGTTTTCCGATTTGGTAAGTTTCAGTGGCTGCGCTAAATTCTTCTCGAAGTGAGATCTGTTCTTTAAAAAAAAACTCACTGCATCCAGTCCGACGAAAATTCGCTTGCTGGGAACTTGGCTCTTTTCCTTTCTATTGTCCTCTTTTTCTAGTGGCCCTTCACAACGGGGTGGGGAGGTTCTTTTGAAAATGACGTCAGTCCGAGGCAACCCTTTCTACGCACTTCAAAGAGTCACGTGGTGTTCTGAGGGCCCGTTTCCCTCCTTCATCTGCGTGCACTCCCTTAATGTCAGCAAGACTCGATGAAAACAGGAGAGATTAGGTGATGACTGTTTGAGGTACGTGTAGGAGGATGGCGAGCCTAATGTAAATAAAGCCATCTAAGCTGTCATCGGTTCTAGGAAAAATTCATGGACCGAAGTGGACTCCGGCACATTCCTTCCAGTTGGAGCAAATTCCGTCTCCCCCATATAATTGACGTTTACAATAATTAGTAAGATTCAAAAACCCATTAATATGTTTCCGAAGTTTTAGGAACTGAGCAGTTTGTGCCTAATTCATTTTCAGCACAATCGCCGCAAACAGAGGAAGAGTAGAGATGTGATAACGAGTATTTTTAAAATTTATTTGTGGTTTGTGGGGGATCTAGGCGTGTGGAGGGAACGTTGCTTATGGGTAAAAAAATGCATATTGCAGAAAAAAAAATCTTTACATTACTGCAATATTAGGTACTTACTCTGGAAAACGTTTTTCCGAATTTTCATAAAGTGCTATTATCTACAAAAAAAAAGAACACCTCTTCCAGTCATTGTTAACCAGCGCAGTTGCTCAATGACGGCTCTTTCAGTTATTGCTATCCGGCGCAGTTGCTACACAACGTTTCCAGTCATATAGAACTGTCCCTTGGACAATGATGCGCCTTAGGAGCAGTATAATAAACCACCATGAAATAACTTGGAATTTTTTCCAACAAGTTTTTGGAGGCTGAATCAATTGAGGTGGTAACTAAGGCATCTCCAAATTACAGTAAATTTCGATTTTTAAACTCGCGAGAGAGATTTATCATTTAGAACCAATTAATGAACCATTTAGAATGAAATCATTAACATTTTTGCTCAGATTCGGACTTCATGTTTGCGAATGGGAACCGAGAAAAATAAGTCATTTCTAGCCATACTTGCTCTCTTATGAACTGAGCTAAGGTCAAAGCCATTGCCTCGTTATCAACATCTCACCGATATATACAGAAATGCAATGCATTTTTATAGGTGTTTTACGTTTTATAATTTTCCAGTTTTCTCACTCTTTTTCCTAGCCTTAGGTTTGGTATTTTGTGACGTAATTCATCGCTGAAATGCCTTCGTGGCACAGTTATTCTCGTTTTGATCTGCTATTGCACAATTGGGCTTGGTGTAAAAGGCGCAGGAACGATTTCCTAGAAAGAAATACAACCGCCTTGTAAAAACGACGTGTGAGTAACAGACCTTACGCTGGATAAACATTTCTTCTTGCATTTCTCTTAACACAACATCTCCACGTGGGTAATATAGGACTACGAGCTGTGAACAATGTACGAGTACTGAGGTAGGTATTATCTAATGGAGGTGAGTTGAACTCGACGGAACTGAAATGTCTCTGCCGTATTTCTTCTCCCTCATCGCAAACACTATTAAGAAGAGTGTTCAGCTATTCACCCGTGAGTTGAATCATAATTTTCACTTTATGGCAACGAGGCCAAGCATTATATGAGGTTTCTTTACTTTTCACTACACCACCACAGTTCTCCAAAAGTTTTTCTAGTCCTAGTTCGAATATTTTACAAAAAAAGACGTTATTTTGAAGATTCAAACCACTCACTTACGGTGCACTTTGAAAATTGCAGGACTGCCAGAGAAGCAGGCAACTCACTCCACATTGAACAATGAAAACAGCTATATTATGTAGCAGTGTTGAACTACAACAACTAATGCTGTGGCTTATGGTATTCATTGGTTTGTCTGGATGGACTTTCTGTAGGGCAATCTGTACTGTGAATCTTGTACTCACTGACTGAACCAATCGGGATCCTTAGAATGGTAAACCTTCCGTAAATGGTTATTAGATGGTTCTGATGGATTTGTTTTTTATAATTGTACTTTATTGGTAGAAACTGAGTACATGTGGTAACGGGGCGGCAGATTCACAAGCGCCCGTCAAGAAACTTTCGGCGGCGGGGGACGGACGGCCCTCTCCCCTCCAAGCGCCTAACCCAGCTGGGGGGAAGGCGTGTCCTCATGGATTGGTTAGGAGCGATGGGCGGGCAAAGACCCCAGTGAGGAGGTAGGGGAAGGCGACTGACAGCGGACTGGGAGAAGAAACATCAGGCAGTCGTATCCGAATCAGAGAAGGAAAGTTGGAATCCCGTTCGCGGAACGAGTGAAGTGAACGGGACTCAAGCGAAGTGAACGTGACATCGAAGCGAAGTGAAAACACGGACAATGAAGTGAACGGAACATCGAAGCGGCAACCCGACGCGTAAGAGTCAACCCCTTGTGACCCGGTGTTTTGAAAGTGACCTGAAGGAACAGAGTGTATCGTGGTTCCTTCAGGGTGAGAACTCGGAATTGGGAGATCAGCCAATTCCTATCCGTAACAGTGGACCCTTATACAACTGAAATCCCCCGTCGAACCCGAGTGTTGATCCGTTCGCCCGATTCGACGGCCAATAGTCAGTTTTCCACCACCGCCAGTCGTCGGACCTCCGTCGGAAAGAGCCTCGCCTCCTCCGGCCTGGACGGCGGTTCCCCTGACCGAAGCCGAGCAGCGAAGAGCACATCACCCTGTTGTCTCCATCCGAGGAGTTGGTGCACGTAATGGCGAAAAACTCTGTCTCGTACCCTGCAACGCAAAGTCGACTCTTAAATCTGGCCCAAGCCCTGACGTTTAGTCACCAGAAAGCTGATCAGAGAATTGTACTTGTACCGTAGTATTTAGTATTTTGTCTGTCGTAGGAAAGAAAAGGAATTAGGGGAGGACATTAGTAAAATCACTTGATTTTCCGTTATTCCAATCAAACACTCCTAGCTTCAGCTACTTCGTAAATTCATTTGGCCTTCAGCCCTTCACTTCTACCTACTCACAAATTAGATTAAGTAAGTCAGTATCCTTCTCGGCCAGACATTCCTTGTATTTATTCTGAAATTGCGTTATTATAGCCAATATTGAAACCCTTGTCTTTCCTCACGAAACCCCCATCCTCAGAGCTTGGTAAATTCAGGTGCACTTGGCGTCTATGACGCGACCATCTCCGACATTCCGGCCGGTAAGTGAAAGTCTTTAGTCTCCACATAATTATTCGCCTAGGTCTTTCTGGATCCCTAGCCCGTTTAGTTGAAACGGCGTTACATCTTTGGTGGTGCAAGCGGTGGGATTTTCAGAAATCTCGATTTCTGTCGTTATCCACAACAAGTGATCTTGACCAGGCGAATATTGGTGAGAAAAAGCTCTGAAGGAATTGGGTCGCGTTTTATATCTTGAAATTAAATTGTGCTAGTTGTGATTCCGAAATTTAAAATTGTAAGAAACAACAAATCGCCCGAGTGTGAGGAAGCGAGTGAGAGTCCAATTAACTTCAAATCCGTGTTAGGATTTTTCTTCTTTCCACAAATCGAAATGTAAAATACTGGCTCATTTAGTAGTAGCATCCCTCATCGCTGTAGCCCCCTGTTCCGAGACTGTCCGGTCCTGTTCCGGACTGTTCCGAGGCTTGTTTCCGAGGCCTCTGTTCCGGGACCTGTTTCCGAGGCTTGTCCGAGGCCTCTGTTCCGAGACTCTTTCCGGTTCTGTTCCGGGACTGCTCCGGGACTTGTTCCGAGGCCTCTGTCCGAGACTGTTCCGGGTCTGTTCCGGTGTTCCGAGACTTGTCCCGAGCCTCTGTGCCGGGTCTGTTCCGGATCTGTCCGGGACTGTCCGAGACTTGTCCGAGCCTCTGTTCCGGGGACTGTTCCGACACTTGTCCCGAGCCCTCTGTTCCGGGACTGTTCCGAACTTGTCCCGAGGCCCCTCTGTTCCGGGACTGTTCCGACGAGCCTTCAGCTCCAATTGACATCCCGATTCCAGACCCGTCATAGCTCTTACCACTGGGAAGGTCCTTCTTCTCGATTGTGGGGAAATTATCGGTCCTTGGTGCGCAAGAAAGTGATCTATCGGTTCTGTAATTTTTTTATTTTAGTTTCTTTTTTCAAGGTAGTTCGCGACCATGCACGAAAAAGCACCCATCAGTCGAGGGCGAAGCCATGATGAACGCCGTGACGGAAGCAATGAACAAACGGGCGCCTTCTGTCGTGAGCCTGCGGCCT
>JADDOF010000027.1:0-11371 GCA_019603395.1 Cyrtorhinus lividipennis | reverse complement strand
AGGTTGATAATTCAACGTGTAAACAACTAGCGCCATGTGAATCAGTGTTCAAAAACAATGAAGATTCATGTGCCACACATTATAGTTCACCATCATCCACTATTTGACCATTTTGGAGTTGCGCAACTTTGCGTGCTCGCTAAACCGTTGACGCGCAATAAAATTGTTTGAGAGATCAAATTTTCATAAAATTTTAGATCGAATCCAAATCTGCAATAAAAAGAGGTGTTCCCATTTAAAATAAGAATGTTAGTGTCACTTGCACAGTTACACGCGGTGCGCAAATATGATATTTAAGACCCTGGCAAATAATATGAAGATTTAAAAAAAAATTGTTTACTCTAGTGAAACACTCTGTACACATTCTAGCTCGAGTTTTTGGTAGGTATTTTATGAAGTGAAAAATTCTTTATCCAATTTATACCACCTTATACATCCAATATAAAGCCTTTTGTATTTAATAATTGTTTGTTTAAATTTATCAAATGTTTAAATTTGTATTTTACTTATATTCTTCGCAATTGGGTTTTAGCTTGAGTTAAATTGAAATTAATAAATAATTTACGTTTATTGGCAGAACCTTGGGCAAAACACGGCTACTTACAGCGTTGCAAGTGTTGATGTCCACTCCTTGTTCGACGAGCTGCAACACTTTGTCCAATTGCCCCGCCCTGGCCGCTCTCAAAAAACTCGTACCAGGATCCGACTGAAACAAAAAGAAAACGGAAAACGTCAATTTTCTCAATCGAGCTCACTGTTATAACGCAAAAAAAAAAAAAAAAAAAAAAAAAAAAAAAAAAAAAAAAAAAAAAAAAAAAAAAAAAAAAAAAAACAACTTTACATCGACAAAAAATTTCTCCTTTTACCGCTTGACATCGTTTCACAATCAAGAGAAATGTTTTACATTTCGTCGATGGTTCACTAAAAGCGGATCAGTGTCGAAATGGAAGATTAAATGACCACCTTTGACATGTGATGCAATATCGGGATTCAGTTGTGAATGAAGGGCATTTGCCATCATCCAAATATCGTAACAGGGACATGATCCTTCTCCACAAGTCAGCTCACATATTCTACCATTCAATTATTCCACTACTGTCAATTTAATTTCATATTCATTCATTTTTTAATAATTTAATTTGACATTTTTGATTTTTTAAGTCTGCAAAGCAGAAGCTTCGGACTCACTCTTATAAAATACAAATTTTTTAGGCTCAAAATTAAAATATTTTGCTGATTCCGGACCTCCTAAAGCAAATTGGTTAGTCGGAATTTTCTTTTACAACAAAAACCTACTCAATTTGATCCGATTCAGAACTGTTTGTAAATGATTATTGAAATGGTGAAAGGTCCACCTAGCCGTACAGTAAGCTCCAAGTAGCAGTAATAATATGAAGAGAGTATAATTAATCAACCTATGCCAACCTCGCCAATTTTCCACAAAATTTGTCAGTTCATCTCGTGTAGTTCAGATAAAAACGGGAGAGAAGGGCAAAAATCGGATTCACCTGAGAAATATTTATTTTATAAGCCACATTCAAATCACAATAGAAATCACATCATTAAACATTCAAATATTTAAAACAATTTAAAAAAACCAGGATGAATTTATTTGTAACGTCAGTAAATTAAACAAGTCTTCAAAATAAGTCCACGTTACTCAGGAGGCCATTCCTGGAAGCGATGTAGTAACCCTGATCACAAGCACACGTCATGGTATACTCCTCTCAGGTGCCCTGCCTGTGCAGCTCTGTAGTCACACTAATCACAAGCATATGGTTAGGCACTGGTGAGTACTTGAGTGTCTTCTCAGGTGCTCTGCATGTGCAGCTCTATAGTCACACTAATCACAAGCATATGGTTTTGGCGCTTGAGTGAGTACTTGAGTGGCTTTCAGGTGCACTGCTACAGCTCTATAGTCACACTGATCACAAGCATATGGTTTGGCGCCTGCGTGAGTATTCAGTGGCTTTTCAGGTTCCTGCACGTACAGCTCTAGTCACACTGATCACAAGCATATGGTTTGGCACCTGTGTGAGTACTCAAGTGGCTTTTCAGGTTCCCTGCATCAGCTCTATAGTCACACTGATCACAAGCATATGGTTTGGCACCTGTGTGAGTTCTCAGTGCTTTCAGGTTCCTGCTGTGCAGATCTGTAGTCACACTGATCACAAGCATATGGTTTGGCGCCTGTGTGAGTACTTGAGTGTCTTCTCAGGTGCACTGCTTGTGCAGCTCTGTAGTCACACTGATCACAAGCATATGGTTTGGCACCTGTGAGTATTGATGTCTTTCAGGTGCCTGCTTGTGCAGCTCTATAGTCACACTGATCACAAGCATATGGTTTGGCACCTGTGTGAGTATTCAGTGGCTTTCAGGCTCCCTGCACGTGCAGCTCTGTAGTCACACTGATCACAAGCATATGGTTTGGCACCTGTGTGAGTACTTGAGTGTCTTCTCAGGTCTGTGCACGTGCTGCTCTGTAGTCACACTGATCACAAGCATATGGCCTGGCACCTGAGTGAGTATTCAAGTGGCTTCTCAGGTGCTCTGCACGTGCAGCTCTGTAGTCACACTGATCACAAGCATATGGTTTGGCACCTGTGTGAGTACAGTGTCTTCTCAGGTGCTCTGCACGTGCGCTCTGTAGTCACACTGATCACAAGCATATGGTTGGCACCTGTGTGAGTATTCAAGTGGCTTCTCAGGGTCTGTGCACGTGCAGCTCTGTAGTCACACTGATCACAAGAATATGGTTTGTCGCCTGTGTGAGTGAACATGTGGATTTCAATGGTCCGTTCCTTGTTGCTCTGTAGTCACAATGATAACAAGTGTATAGTTTTGCGGTTGTGGACATTTTCCTGCTTCTTCTTTCCTCAATACAGCCAGAATGGTCGATTTTGACTTGGTTTTGGCTTCAGAACTCCAGTCTAAATAAAACAGAATACAACCCTCTTATGTTCTAAATTGATCAGCATTTATGATGATAAATGAATAAACAAATGTAACTTCAGAACGTGCAAAATATTACCTCATGAATTAAGGTTCTTAGGAGAGTTAACGAAGATCGCATCAATCACTAGAAACCTTGTGGTAAACTGCACGAAATAAGGGCTCCTTCCACAGGGTGAACTGACTCAAAAGTGACCCTCCACTGGTGTTAGCTGCAAGGTTGGGTGAGGGAGAACCGTTATGGGAGCCTGACCTTGATGTGGGGTGGGGGTCAGGTCAGATTCAGATGTAACCTCCTACCTGAGTCCTGAGGCCCTGTCGAGCTGTCAGCCTGGTCAGATGTTAGTTTTTACTTTTTACAAAAAATAATTAGGGTAGAAGGTTTCTCGACGGATGTTTTTCAATGAGCTGAATCCAAATCAGAAATTAGCCAACAAGACACCTCGGATCAGGA
The DNA here is from genome assembly GCA_019603395.1 of Cyrtorhinus lividipennis. Classification (NCBI taxonomy): domain Eukaryota; kingdom Metazoa; phylum Arthropoda; class Insecta; order Hemiptera; family Miridae; genus Cyrtorhinus; species Cyrtorhinus lividipennis. Next base: position 7,965 of record JADDOF010000027.1, on the reverse strand, counting down.
GCATGGAGACTCATTCCAATCGATTCAGGGTCCAAAATTTAAAGGAAAATGATAACCCACACGCCTAGGTGCCAAAAATCTCGAACACACATTCAAAATGGGTAGATAGGTACATATTTTGACCCATAACCACCCCCAGAGGGCACCAATCGTTCCGGGACCCATTTCATTGGATTCAGCGTCCAAAATTTAGTCAAAAAATACCCCACACACCTAGATCGCCTAAAATCTTGATAATCCATTTTTCAAAAACGCTGCAAATTCTTACACAGGGGTTGGTTATTCCTCGGACCAGGCGCATGAGACTCATTTCTTCAACATGGGGGAAATGGGAAACAGTGGGTGCGGCGGGTCCCAGACCTATTCCAATCGATTCAGGATCCAGAATTTAGTAGAAAATGATACCCCACACCCCAGGTACCGGAAATCTCGAAAACGCATATTCAAAATGGGTAATATATACCCAATTTGACCCATAACTTCTCCAGAGGGTGCCGATCGTTTGGGACCCATTTCATTGGATTCAGCGTCCAAAATTTAGTGGAAAATGATACCCCACTCGCCTAAATCGCCCAAAATCTCGAAAATCCATTTTTCAAAAAACACATTTTGACCCCTACCCCGCCCAAATTTGGTCCGATCGGGCTGAAAAGCTTGGAGACCGTCCTAGGCCGGGAACAGACCCCTGACCCAAATTTCAGATTTTTAGACAATTTTCTACTACCAAAAACGGCGTGGACGGCGGACGGCGTACGGCGGACGGACATTGACCTTTTTTGATCAGGACATCATGAAACGTCCAGAAAAAAATTTGAGCCGAATCGGAGAGGTTGACCATTTGCATGAAACATAGGTTGATTATTCAAGGAATAACCAACCAAACACAATTTGTTTGTGCATTTTTCATGCGAGAAGGTCATGCTTTCCGATTCTGCCCAAATTTTTTTTCTGGACGTTTCAAAGGTGTCTAGATCAAAAAATGTCTAATGCCCGTCCGCAGTCCACGCCGACTTTGTGTAGAATTTCTAAAAATTTCTAAAAATCTGAAATTTTGGTCAGGGACCCGTTTCCGGCTTTAGTAGGTCCTCAAAACTTTTCAGCCCAATCGGACCAAATTTGGGTGGAGTAGGGGTCAAAAATGTGTACTTCGAAGAATGGATTTTTGAGATTTCTTGCAATCTAGGTGTGTGGGGTATCGTTTTCCACTAAATTTTGGACCCTGAATCGATTGGAATGGGTCAGGGACCCCACATCCACTGTTACCCCATTTTCCCCATTGTTGAAGAAATGAGTCTCCATGCGCCTGGTCCGAGGAAGAACCAACCGGTGTGTATGAATTTGCAGCGTTCTTGATCTAGACACCTTGAATCGCCCAGACAAATTTTTTTGGGCCAAATCGGAGAGATTGACATTTTGCTTGAAAACATTGGTAATTCAAGGAATAACGCCCAAATTGAAAAACTTATTAATTTCAACACTTACTCTTAAGCGCCTCATACATCTCCGCCAATTGTTGAATCCAGATAATTTGAAATTCAGTTTGGTTGGGCTCATTCGAATGTCGGAAACGTCGCACGAGGACTCAATAATACTGAACCAGGTCGAAATTTCGTATCAACACAGAGCACCTTCTGTTCAGTATGACTGATAACCGACTGTTTGTATCTTTTCGCAACATGTTCTCCTCATTGAACGAGCGTCAATGGGCGGGATTGAACCTTGTTTTGGGGTTTTACAGTTCGTTTTCGTGAATTTTCCATTGTACACTCGGTAAAAATGGCGACTTGCGGGATGCTCTTGATGGGAAAACATGAGCAAATTTTAGAAAAAATTGATTTTACGCGCGTGTATTAATGTACAAAGTACTTGAACGAATACACGAATGAAACAAATAAGGAACCAAACCTGCGCAAATGGTCCCTCATTTGTTTTGTTATTTATATTGCACATCACTTGTGAGAGAAAGCATTTTTATTGTCCCCACAAATAATTTTAAAAACGCTGCAAACTTTTCCTTACTGGTTGATTATTCCTTGGAGCAAGAGTATGGGGTCCGGACTCATTCCAATCGGTTCAGCATCCACAATGTTGTGGAAAATGATACCACACATGCCTAGGTATCAGAAATCTCGAAAACACATTCGAAATGGGTAGATAGATACCCATTTTGACCCATAACCACTTCCGGTGGGCGTCCATCTGGGACTCTTCCCATTGGATTCAGCGTCCAAAATTTAGTCAAAAAAGATAATCCATCTTTAAAATCCATTTTTCAAAAAATACTTTTTGACCCCTACCCTAGCCCTAATTTGGTTCGGTCGGGCTGAACAGTTTCGAGGACCAAATAGTGCCAGAAAAAAAAATTCTTGACCAAAATTCCAGATTTTTAACTAAATTTTCTTTTACCTGAAAACGACGTGGCAGGCTGGACGGACATTTCCTTATTTTGGTCTAGAGACCTATAAAATGCTCAAAAACCTCCTTTTTTCCGAATTGTAGAAATTGATTTTTAGCATGAAAGCATAGGAATAACCAACCAAAACGAGCAGAAATGGTTAGAAAAAACTCCTACGACGATTTGAATAAACTAATGCGGATTATAACTAGAAGACCGAGAGCAGGAAAAAGTGATCAACAATAACCTTCTAACACGATACAATTCGGTTTACTATTATAACGGGGCCTTATCACGACTGCGCTGAGGATGAAAGTTGGGTACAACAAACCCATAATGGAGTCAACAGGGCCAAATTTTCAGATGTTCAGTACGATTTTAGTGCCTTTACTGGCACGGATATTTGGGTGTGATTACAACAATTAAATTGTTAATTAGAAACAAAATGACGGAGGGTAAGGACAGTGCGTGATAAGGTTCGAGGTACCAACTAGAGCTAGGAAACGAACATCCCAAGCCCACAAATTTCAAATTTTTTTTTTTCGAAAATGCATTTTCTAGCGATCTTAGCGTGTAGGGGTATCATTTTCGAGGTAAATTTTAGGACCGCGAAGAATCGATTGGAAGTGAGTACCGGGGATGCCATTTTTACTGGTCCTGACCCCATTTCCCCATGTAAAAAATGACGTCTGCCCTGCGGCCTACGGTCCGAGGGACATAACCAACCCCTGTGTAAGAATTTGCAGCGTTTAAACTTTTAATATATGAAAAATAAATCCTAATGACGCATTTAGTATTTTATTTTCTGGGCCAAAATAGGCATGCTCCGAAGATGTGATGTTATGCACGTAATTTCTACTTTGGCTCTCGTTGTGCTAGATTTGTTTCGAATGAACGTGCTGTATTTTCAAAAGCGGGTTTCAAGCGAAAATAACTCAATTTCAACTGCTTACATCGTCACAGAAATAACTTGTCGTTTTCGTGCATACAAATTAGCCTAGCACGACACATGTTTGGGTCTGGGACTTTAGATACAGAATAGTGGTATGCTGACGCGAGCGGTCGGTTGATAAATAGGTTACCACTTGGTCAAGTCATCAAAGCGCTGACTGTCATTTTCTTCTCGACGCATTCGTCAGTGTTGAAAAGGCGATTTCCGGGGACCGTCCATTTTCCCTGGTGTCCTATTGGGTCCCTGCCTGTGCAGCTCTATAGTCCACACTGAATCACAAGCATATGGTTAGGCACTGTGTGAGTAATTGAGTGTCTTCTCAGGTGCTCCGAACGTGCAGCTCTGTTAGTCACACTGGTCACAAGCATATGGTCTGGCACCTGAGTGAGTACTTGAGTGTCTTCTGAGGTGCTCTGCACGTGCAGTTCTGTAGTCACACTGATCACAAGCATATGGTTTGGCACCTGTGTGAGTACTTGAGTGTCTTCTCAGGTGCTCCGAACGTGCAGCTCTGTTAGTCACACTGGTCACAAGCATATGGTCTGGCACCTGAGTGAGTACTTGAGTGTCTTCTCAGGTGCTCTGCATGTGCAGCTCTGTAGTCACACTGATCACAAGCATATGGTTTGGCACCTGTGTGAGTATTCAAGTGGCTTCTCAAGACCGTCATTTTCCCTGGTGTCCTCTGTCGATCTTGCGAGTATTGAGGAGTCAACTGAGTTAACATGGCCTGAAGTGCATTGTGTTGGGAGAACGATAGAATCAACAATGGATGGAATCTCGGTGTCACGTCAGTAAATTAAACAAGTCTTCAAAATAAGTCCACGTTACTCAGGAGGCCCTTCCTGGAAGCGATGTAGTAATTCTGATCACAAGCACACTTCAAGGGCTATGGTGTACTCTTCTCAGGTGCCCTGCCTGTGCCGCTCTGTAGTCACACTGATCACAAGCATATGGTTTGGCACCTGAGTGAGTACTTGAGTGTCTTCTCAGGTGCTCTGTATGTGCAGCTCTGTAGTCACACTGATCACAAGAATATGGTTTGGCACCTGAGTGAGTATTCAAGTGGCTTCTCAAGACCGTCATTTTCCCTGGTGTCCTCTGTCGATCTTGCGAGTATTGAGGAGTCAACTGAGTTATCAGGGCCTGAAGTGCATTGTTGGGAGAACGAAAGAATCAACAATGGATGGAATCTCGGTGCCTTTAGTTGGAACCTTTCACTGTCGAGGGACCCAACACGCACGGTTTTCTTCACCAAATTGTGTTCCAGACGAGAGAACGTGAATCAGATAGTGGGGTTAATGGTCGGATAGGACGTAGAAAAAGAATAGAAAATGAGTGAAAAGACGCGTGATGATAGTTCGACCAAATCGAGGCGACCATGAACCTCCTCGGTACCCCGGGTGCTCAGTTGTGGGGGCGTCTCACACGATTAGATGAGTCAAAACTTTTTTCTCTATCCTCCTCCAAATGAGTCGAGATGACTGTGTCCCTTCCTCTTTGGGAAAATAACGTGGTACGGGCCATAGAATGGGACTCTTATCATTCCTAATTACATCATCATCAAGTCCTCCTCGCCCACGCGATGAAGCACTCCAAGTCTTGAGGCTCAGAGCGAACTTAAGAGTTGGCTGAAGAGCTTAAATCAAGTGGTAGCTTTACTAGTGCCAGATTATACACACTCGAATAAATCGTAGCGATTTCTCGACGTTCAGATTGTAGGTCTTAATCGTCCTGAGAAATCCGAAGCAGTTGGAGTATTTTTCCACACACTTCGCCCCCCCCATCGATTTGCATGAGCCCCCACAAATAACCTCATATGAAAATCGCATGTACCGTTTCCGATTAGAAAGAACTTTCAACAGTTCTTGAACTCTAAACATGTTCTCCATTTTGAAATTTAGGCTAGGGACCCATTTCCGGATCTAGTTGGTCCTCAAAACTTCTCAGCCCTCTGATTCAAGGAATAACCACCAAGGAAAGCATTTTCGACGGTCAAGTAATTCTTATATAAAAGTTATAGTATTCAGATACATGAAACATCGAAGTGTTTGAATCGAAATATACATTCCTCGTCAATGTTCTTATCATTTTCAACCTCAAATTCGTCGCTTTTCCATTCAATCCCTTTACACTTGTCCCATAAATCCAAAATGCCTGCGAAAAGTGCCTTTTGGTAGCACTTAAAAAGGATAAAATGGACGAGGTGTCGTATTAATGACCACTTTTTCCCTTATATAGAACAATCGATGTACTGAAATATTTTATCAATGTTTTTTTGGATCCATGTTTCGTTTATTGATTGGTCATGACCCTCCCAAACCAGGTAGAATTTTGAAAATTTTTGAAATTTTGAGATGAACTAAATTTTTTCAAACCAAAAATCTAACAAATGAATAAATATTAGATTGGAATAAAATAAACTTCATAAAAAAAGTGAGACAATTTAATTCAATTTTTTTTTTTTTTTTTTTTTTTTTTTTTTTTTTTTTTTTTTTTTTTTTTTTTTTTTTTTTTTTTTACTTTTGATTTTACCCTGTGACCTCCTCCGAAAAAAATTTCTAGATCCGCGCCTGCTCTCGGTCATCTAGTTTTAATCGCAATTAGTTATTCAAATTCGTTGTAGGAGTTTTTTCCAACCCTTTACGCTCGTTTTGGTTGGTTATTCCTATGCTTTCATGCAGAAAAGTCAATCTCTACAATTCGGCAAAAAAAAAGTTTCTAGATTAAAAAAAAAGGAAATAATGTCCGTCCGCCTGTCAAATCTGGTAAAAATCTGGTATTTTGGACAAGAATTTTATTCTGGCACTAGTTGGTCCTCAAAATTGTTCAGCCCGATCGGACCAAATTGGGTAGAGGTCAAAATTTGTCTTTTGAAAAATGGATTTGAGATTTTCGACAATCTAGGCGTGTGGGGTATCATTTTTGACTAATTTTGGACGCTGAATCGATTTAAATGAATCTCCATGCTCCTGGTCTAAGGAATAACCAGCCTCTGTGAATTTTCTAGTGGTTTTATTTCAAACTAACTTCTGAATGACACGAATACTAATGATTTCTGGGGCCTGCACAGTTTGCATGCACAAAAAAAAAGTACAAGTTATAATTAAGCAATACCTGGCCCTGACGGTACTAAATAAGTAGATTACGTCAGTTTTTGTGGATTGGTCGAACAATCGGCCTCACTTTACTCGTGTTGTCAGATGTGAAAATACAATCGCACCAATTCAATTGAGTATTCGCGGAGGAATCGGAACTTATACCGGTTTCACTGGGGGAAAAAACTAGCTATTTGAGCCAAGGACGGCGAACTGCATTCATTCATAATTTATTTTTCAACGCGCGGGACAACTTGTTCCGATAGCGGCACACCAGAAGACATCAAATGCGAACCATCGGTGGCCCAAGGTCCTCACGAGCTCCGATGATGTAACGTGGGTGATCTCATCCCATCGAAATACCGGCCAACCTACAAACTGAGCCGATGTTGAATTTTTGCGAGCCTGAAGGCTTACGATTTGCCTGGAGAGTTGTCGATTTTCTTCGGTTTTTTATCCTCAACCATTTGAAAAGTGGCGCTCTAAGGAACCCACATGCCTGAGAGTGAAATACAGTTAGGAGCTCGAACAAACTCTCAGTGGTCCTTCTGTACGTCACCTTTTACTACAGAACTGAATTTCAGAATAGATTCAGAATTCAGATAATATTTGGATGCCAAAGGATGTTAAAAAGGACGTTTTCTCATTCGAAGAGTGTAGTGGAAATAGGACTAGCAGGTCATCGAATAGTGAAAGCCACCGAAGATCTTGGCCCTATCAGCAATTTTGCATTGGGCTACAAATTCAGGAGAAATTCGAGGAAAAATGTAAAGTTTTTTTATAACATAGTAATAAGTGCCCAAGAATGACAGGACACCTTTGGAGCAGCGGGGGAAAATGGTCACACTCATGACGTCACTAACATTAGCTGTTTACTCAATAGAGAGCGTTGGCATCAGTCGTTTTGTTAGAATTTACGGCTACTCCCTGGATTCAGAATAGAAACGCTGCAGATTCATTCACAGGGGTTGGTTTTTCCTCAGACCAGGAGTGGAGAGACTCATTCCAATCAATTCAGCGTCCAAAATTTATTGGAAAATGATACCCCACACGCCTAGGTACCAGAAATATCAAAAACATACATTCGAAAGGGACAGATATGTAGATACCCATTTTGACCCATTACTTCTTCCGGTGGGCGCCAATAGTTCCGGGACCCGTCTAATTGAATTCAGCATATAAAATTTAGCCAAAATGATAACCCGGCCCCACACGCCGTCAAATTTTCAGATTTTTTAGAAAATTTGACCAAATCAGAATTAATGACCAAAATCTCAGATTTTTAGAAATTTTTCTACAACCGAAATCGGCGTGGACAGCGGACGGACAATTTCTTATTTTGAAATAGATACCTTGAAACGCCAAAATTATAGAGATTGACTTTTTGCGTGAAAACATGGGTTAATTATTCAAGGAATAACCGACCAAAAGTATATTCATAGTACTACTTAGGGCGCTAATATCTAATTAATTGCCAAAACATAGCCTTCTGTGGTTGTGTGACGTCACCCTCCCTCTCA
>JADDOF010000026.1:14893-48701 GCA_019603395.1 Cyrtorhinus lividipennis | reverse complement strand
TCTATGTTTGTCCTCCGCATGGGGTATGTAGGGTCAGAGGGGATCTTCTGAGGCTCATGGCCGGCGGGGTTGCTCGGGACAATCTTGACAGGACGCTGTGCTCCCTTTGCAAATCTGGCGAGGCAGAGGACATATGCATTTTGGGGCATTGTCGGTCCTGGCTGAGTTTCGGGTTTGACACGTTCGGAGTAGCGCTAGGTTGAACCCGCGACTCCATGATCGGAATGTCAGGTTTGAACTGGCTCCCATCGCGAGATTCTGCCAGGCTGCTTGGTCATATCGATCCGAGCTGGTTGCCCAGTTCAATTGGGACTGGACACTCATCCTCGCCTATCAATTGGCAGGCCGTGTGTGTGTGTTTTACCTTGTTTTCATATCTGTGTATCTTTGTCGCTCTTATTCGTTCACGATTATTGTTCCTTGTTATGTTCAATTGTAAATGGTTTTTATTTATTTATTTGTAAGTGCAAATGATCTGGCTCTACAAGCATAGAAGGGCTGTGTGTTTCTCTCAATAGGTTGGTGCATCCTCTGGCAGACGGGCGGGCCCATTGCATACCGTGTTATTGTTTTAAAATATGCGAATTTATTATTAATTGTTGTTCAGTTAAAATAAACACGTTTTCTATCTATCTATCTATCTAGTATAGAAAGAAAACACAATCACAATAGTGTTGTTACTTCAACCAGCGGTCAAGGACAATTTTCTCAAGTGGGAACCAAAACGTTCACACCTCCCTCAATGAAGGAAACCGATACGGGGACACCCCATTGAAGCACTTATTCTCACAGCCAATTCGCTAAAACTGTATTTTTGCATTCAGAGAGAATAACTGGGCATAATTTCAAATCATGTTTCATGGAGGGTGATCAATCAATGCAGCAAACCTTTTAAAGGGTGACCTTTCCCCTAGGCAGGAGCTTATGCAGCTACGCCAGCTTTACATAAATATTTACGATATCGTCGCATGAGAACAACATAGCAAATGAACATCGACGAAGTCAATGTGGCGTGGAAGATGAATACTAGGAGGAATTTGAAATCGCATAAGTTGCAGCCTACATTGCTGATCCAAGGGAAGATGAGAAAAATGATCTTATGCCGTTGGAAACTACATGGCACCCATGGAAACGCTGCAAATTCTTACATTGGGGTTGGTTATTCCTCGAACCAGGCGCATGTAGACCTATTTCTTCAACATGGAGAAAATGGGTGAAACAGTGGGTGTGGCGAGTCCCGGACCCATTCCAATCGATTCAGCGTCCAAAAGTTTGTGGAATATAATACCCCACACGCCTAGGTGATCTCGAAAACAGACATTCGAAATAGGTAAACAGGTACCCATTTTGACCCATAACTGCTTCCGGAGAGTGCCAATCGTTCTGGGACCCATTTCATTGGATTCAGCGTCCAGAATTTAGGGGAAAATAATACCCCACACACCCAGATTGCAAAAAATCTCAAAAATCCATTTTTCGAAATACACATTTTGACCCCTAATCCACCCAAATTTGGTCCGATCGGGTTGAAAAGTTTCAAGGACCAACTAGAGCCATGAACGGACCCTGACCAAAATTTCAGATTTTTATAAAATGTTGTACTCCCAAAGTCGGCGTGGACGGTGGACGGCATACGGCATGGTGGACGGACATTTGATAATTTTGATCTATACACCTTGAAACATCCAGAAAAATTTTTTGGGGCGAATCGGAGAGATTGTATTGGTTGGTTATTCCTTGAATAATCAACCTATGTTTTCATGATAGGTCAACCTCTCCGATTTCGGCTCAAAAATTTTTTTCTGGACGTTTCATGATGTCCTGATCAAAAAAGGTCAATGTCCGTCCGCCGTACGCCGTACGCCGTCCGCCGTCCGCCGTCCATTGTCCACGCCGTTTTTGGTAGTAGAAAATGTTTCAAATCTGAAATTTGGGTCAGGGGTCTGTTCCCGGCGAGATGGGTCCTCGAAACTTTTCAGCCCGATCGGACCAAATTTGGAGGGGGTGGGGTAGGGGTTTTTTGAAAATGGATTTTCGAGATTTGGGTGATTTAGGCGAGTGGGGTGTCATTTTCCACTAAATTGGACCTGAATCCAATAAAATGGGTCCCAGAACAATTGGCACCCACTGGGGAGAAGTTATGGGTCAAATTGGGTATTTATTACCCATTTGAATAAGTGTTTTCGGGATTTCTGCTACCTAGGCGAGTAGGGTGTCATTTTCCACTAAAATTTTGGACGCTGAATCAATTAAATGAGTCCCAGAACAATTGGCACCCTGGAAGAAGTTATGGTCAAATTGGGATTTATTACCCAATTGATTATGTGTTTTCGGGATTTCTGCTACTAGGCGTGTGGGTATCATTTTCACTAAATTTGGACGCTGAATTCAATGATGTGATGTCCCAGGACGATGGCACCACCGAAGAAGTTAGGTCAAATGGGTATGTATCCACCCATTTTTTATGTGTCAGGATTTCTGTGCCTAGGCGTGTGGGGTATCATATTCCACTAAATTATGACCCTGAATCGATTGGAATGGGTCTGGGACCCGCCACACCCACTGTTTCCCCCATTCGAGGAATAACCAACCCGTGTCTAAGAATTTGCAGATTTTTTTGCATGAAAACCTTCATGAGTAGGGATGTGTGACCTTTGTGTGGTTACCGGGTGACTACACGCCCCTTCCGCTATGCCCAAATTTCAACCCCTTTGCCTACTTTGTACTCTACTTACGAGATGGAAGCATTGCCACAAAAATTTTTTTATTGTTAGAATATTAGAGGTTTTCTGTTCCTCCTTTAGAGGGGACCAGCAAAAATGAACTCGTCAGTAGCAAATCGGAGGAAAAATCATCTGGGATTCACGTGAAACAGTTTTCATTCGGTATTACGTTTAAAATGTTATCACGAATTCATCATTCGATGAAGAAAATTCAAGAGGTAGAACGGTTTTAATAACAGTCGGTTTCTTATGAGGTGATCGCAAGGTTGCGAGCACATGTGCGTGCGCTTCACGGGCTATTAACGGGTTGAACGGAGGGAAAATTTTTACTATATTACCTGGCAAGGCCTCGTTCTTTGCCCGTTTTTAATGGCAACCTTGCAGATATGAGGAAAATTTTGCGATGTTCCCGTGTAAGGGAAATCAATCGATAATTGCGTCGGTTCCAATCACATTGGATTGAATCGTTTGATAATTTGAGGGCTATCGATAGATTCATCAGGTAAATTAGTTACACCAAATTAAGGTTACGGGGTTGATGGTGTGGTAGTCCATCTGCCTCGCAGTGGATTGGAGGTTATTGAGGCAGGTCAAGATTCGTGGGACAGTTGGCCCCGTCTAGACTACAAACGCTCGATCTACCGAAAATCCTCTCTTAGTATCAGATGGTGGACGCGGTAAGGGTTTATTGTCTTCCTTAGGTCAACGTAAAAACCCTTTTCTTCAACTCGCCAAGGGGATCTTCTCACGGCCACTGGTGTACTCCATGGAATGGCTGTTTATATTTCATAAACAGGTGGCAGAAGAGTCATTTTGAAAAAAAAAAAAAAAAACTTTTTAAAACATTGCTTGCTTTACACGTTTCACCAAGATATTGTGAATTCTAGTAGATCTTTATAATTCTCTTGTGCCGTGCATTTCACAACAACCTGGGATCCGCGAGGTGAGGGCCGCTACTGTGGACTTCTACAGGTTTCATTTCTGAAACATTTTACGTTGTTTTGAAAACTGTTGTCAGAGGGTTCAACGCAGCGCTATCATCACCGACTCTAAAACGAGTTCACATAATAGACAAAATGCATAGTGTGATAGGATTTGATTGGAGAATTGCAACGAGTTAAACGAACAACCAACGACTGGGGAACACCCCCAAGCTCCCAAATAGTCTCTGTATAGATCGAGAATCTAAGCAAGAAACATAAAACTAATTTTTGCATTATGGGTACGTTTAAAGTCTTAGCAGGAGATGGAGGAGGGGCCGGTTCAAACTCACTTCACTAAAGTTGAGATATCGGAGATAAAATAATCAAATTTTTCATCCAAATGAAACCCTGAAATTTCTCTTCCGAAAACAGCAGTTAACAAAAATTGATTTCAGGAAACCGATTGCTTAAAAGTTTTTTTTTTGAAAAATTAAGGGTACCCTGAAGGAAGCGCGCTACCGCGGCGCAACCTGGCTTTCAACGCTCGCCCTGTCCCCAATGGATGACTACAAATGATCAGATTCCTTTTAACTGATTCGTAATTCTGTCCTGAACACGCCTTTGAAAGAACATTTTTGATTATGACCAACAGAAAGCGTCTGAAATTGAGAGATAAGCCAAGCTTTCCGCGCTCATTCTATTTTGATTCCTGACCTTATTCCTCATCCGATCAGTCCCAAACTTTTTCCAGTTGTTCCTCGAATGGTTGTGGACAAACGAATGTAAGGTTGTTTTTGCTTCATCAACATACGTTGGGTGGCTAAGAAAGAACTATTGGCTGTATTAGCTACTCTTAACTTTGAGGGGATGTCACATTACAAATCCCATGATTTACGAAATTCCATACATCTTTGTTCCTTTTTCCATTTGAACTAAAAAAAAAAAGAAAACGAAAATCCGTCCACTCATTCCTGGGAAACTCTATTCGGAAGGTGAAAAAACGTGTTTCGAGAAAAACAGAGACAAAGACAGACAGCTCTACTCAGCCCGTTATCGCACATCGCCCTCCGCTTTCAACTCGTCCCACCTTGGTTGGAGCTTAGTGAGAGAAAAATACACTGAAGATGAAGAAGAGTAAGACGATATCAAGCTAAAAACCGGTTAGTGGCTGAAATTTGTTTACTTTTCGATGGTTTGTTTACTTTTCCCGTCTCGCCGTCGCCAGTTTCACTATTTTTCGCAGTTTTCTCTCAGATTTTATAGTTGTTCTCTCAAACCTAATTCATTTTGAGAATGCCGAGAGGTTCTGCTACCATTTTCAGAAGCAGAAAAGAATTCCGCCATGGATTCAGAAGAAATTGGATGGGCCCTGAATGTGGTGGTGAGATGAGTCTAGATAGTGGTGAGCACACAGGTTTAGCTGTGAACATTTCAGTGTTGTGTTCTGATTGCTCCTATTCTGCATTCTATTCAAATGCAAATACTCTACCTGAAACGAAATTTCACGATGTGAATGTACGCCTAATCTACGCTATGCGCGCCATCGGACAAGGCGAGAAAGGAGCGCATACGTTTTTGCAGCGTACTAACGGGCGCGTCATTAGTTCAGGCGTCAATTGTGAGGTATCCTTTATCCAAATAATTGAATGTAATATATCAAAATTTTCAGCAGATTCTCTAGTTTTTTTTCATTCAAAAAAAAAAAAAAAAAAGGTCATTTTGGGTCACCGGTACCCTTAAAAGAAAAAAGAGTGTTGGTGGTACCTTATCGAAATGGATAACAGGACTAAAACCTCCTATTGTATTATTTGTCCGTGATTGATTGGTTACCCCAAAAACCAGCTCAAAGTGGGAAGAAGTCAAAGGGTATTTTTAAAAATGAATTTTCGAAATTTTTGGCGGTCTAGGCGTGTGGGGTATCATTTTCCACTAAATTGTGGACGCTGAATTTATTGGAATTGGTCTGGGGCCCGCCACACCCACTTTTTCTATTTTCCCCATGTTCGAGGAATAACCAACCCATATGAAAGAATTCGCAGCGTTTTTTTTTTCCATGGATTACAACGAGAAAAATTAAAACGTTAATAGAGAAAAAATAGCGGCAGAGAAAGGATAAAAGATAAGTGTTGTTGTGGACTGCGAGTTGCGGAATCAGATAACCTACGCTGACGAAAATATTTATTTGCTAGACATATCATTAACGAAGTTACGATACGTCTTATTAAGGGGTCTTCGTGATATTTACCACTATACAACAGGTCATTTTGCTTCATGAATTAGTAGGAGAATGAAGCCCAATGCTGGATATCGTTTTGGTGGTAAACTCAGGGAGGGGGGGGGGGGGAGTACGCTAGTCTATCATGCTTTCAAATTGAAAGTACAGCTAGCAGTATTAGATTTGTATCAGGAATATTATAAACGAACGGTTAAGCTTGTTCTTTTTGCCGCCTATTTCACCGTTACAGAAGCAGATGGAATGATAAATTAAAAAGAAAAACTTCCAGTATCTACTCATTGGAATTCAAGATTTACATTATCCTTCAACGATTTGAGCTATTGAGAAGCATCTTTCCATGAAATAATTTAAAGTATAACAGTACGAGTTGATTCGTGGATGTTGTCGCGACGGTAGGTGAAAACAGGCATTTTAGCGGCACTCAACCGTCAAAATATGCAAATGGCAACTAAACCTTAGCTACATTTTTCATCCTCCTCCCCCGCCTTGGCCCGTCAGGCCGTTGGTGAAGGGGACCTTTCAGATCGAATGCTCGTTTTAGGAGAGCGAAACGGGATTTTATTCCTTCCCGTATTTTTTTCCTGAATATTTTTTTCTTCTTTTACTACCGAATTAATTGGGATGTCGACGAAAAAAGAACCAATTTAAACTGGAAACTTTTTTTTCGATTTTGTTCTCAACCTGCCAGATTGGCAATCAGAAACCGGTGAAAAATCCTCCGAGAGGCCTCAGACGGATTCGCACTGCAGAGATGCAATTCCCCTTTTTCTCCGCTGATGCGTTTGACTTTGAATCACGAAGCCGGGGCCGGATAAAATGAGAATTCGATTCGTTGTTGCCACTTTCAACGAATCCACTTTTTCTCCGATCCCGCAAAAAGCTCCAGTTTGGTTTGAAATGAAGGAAGCTATCACGGCGTACGTTTGAAGATGATAAATTTGAGATTTATACTGAAGAATCATAGGTTTTACGATCGGAAAGTTGATGGTTCACTCGTTTGGAGCCTAAAAAGTTCTCTAATCGGGAGTTATAGAAAAAAATAAAAATTTCGTCATCCTCGAAGATCAGTCTGTACAAGAAAAGAATTGTGTAACGATTTTAAACTGGATAATTCTCAATTCGACTTGGAAAAGCTAAAGCTATATCGTAAGACAAATCCCTAATGGCTCTAATAAACAAAATGATAACCACTATAATTAAACATTCTAATAATATAAATGTAATAAAATATTGAATTTACGTTTGATATTACTTATGTTGGATAGTGGAAATCATACCATTCTATCTACTGCGTAGGAATCTGTGTACAAATCAGATTATATACAAAGTACCGATCACATACTTTCTGATGAGCTCTCACAATCTCTAGTCAGCTGAAGCTGCAGGTACACCATAGAGGGAGGTATGTGATAACACAGCTAGTCTCCCTTCCCCTTCCACATAGTCTCCCTTCCCCGTATCTCCACTATAGTCCCCCCCCCCCCCCCCACTTTGGTTTGAAGGCAAACAACGTGAAAATCACATCGATTCCATTCTGGGGTGAAGTATCGTACATTTGAAGCTCAGCTACTCATGTTCGGGCTGATATTTTTCAAATATCTATTGAAAACGCTGAAAATTCTTTCAAAGGGTTGGTTTATTCCCTAGACCAGGTGCATGGAGACACATTTCTTCAACATGAGGAAAATGGGGGAAACCGTGAGAGTGGCGGGTCTCGAACCCATTCCAATCGATTCAGGATCCAAAATTTAGTGGAAAATGATACCCCACTCACTTAGATCGCCAAATATCTCGAAAATCCATTTTTCAAAAAACACATTTGGACCCCTACCCCGTCCAAATTTGGTCCGATCTGGTTGAATAGTTTTGAGGACCAACTAAAGCTAGAAACGGATCCCTGACCAAAATTTCAGATTTTTAGAAATTTTCCTACTACCAAAAACGGCGCGGACGGTGAAGGGACATTTGACTTTTGGTTGGTTATTCCTTGAATAATCAACCTATGTTTTCATGATAATGGTCAACCTCTCCGATTCGGCTCAAAATTTTTTTCTGGACGTTTCATGATGTCCTGATCAAAAAAATCTGCAAATTCTTACACACGGGTTGGTTATTCCTCGAATGGGGGAATCAGTGGGTGTGGCGGGTCTCAGACCCATTCCAATCGATTCAGGGTCCAAAATTTAGTGGAATATGATACCCCACACGCCCAGGTACCAGAAATCCTGACACATACCAAATGGGTGGATACATACCCATTTTGACCCATAACTTCTTCCGGTGGGTGACAATCGTTCTGGGACACACATCATTGAATTCAGCGTCCAAAATTTAGTGGAAAATGATACCCCACACGCCTAGGTAGCAGAAATCCCGAAAACACATAATCAAATTGGGTAATAAATACCCAATTTGACCCATTACTTCTTCCAGTGGGTGCCAATTGTTCTGGGACCCATTTTATTGGATTCAGCGTTCACAATTTAGTGGAAAATGACACCCTACTCGCCTAGGTAGCAGAAATCCCGAAAACACATATTCAAGATGGGTGTATCTATGGGGCACTACGACACTAATTTACTAATATAATATTGAGAAAACGTAGGTGATTTAGAAGGCTATAATAATTGTATTAAATTGAATTGAATGGTACGAATAAAAAGCTCGGACAGTAAAAAGAATTGTAGGCAACTGCTCAAAATTGGTTGCTAAGTTTAACAGCTGGTTATAAACAACAGGATATGACGATGTGTTTTGTTTGTCTATTCGGCTGAAGTCACCCACATGGGTAATAAATACCCAATTTGACCCATTACTTCTTCCAGTGGGTGCCAATTGTTCTGGGACCCATTTTATTGGATTCAGCGTCCAAAATTTAGTGGAAAATGACACCCCGCTCGCCTAAATCACCCAAAATCTCGAAAATCCATTTTTCAAAAAACACATTTTGACCCCTACCCCCTCCAAATTTGGTCCGATCGGGCTGAAAAGTTTCGAGGACCCATCTCGGCTGGGAACAGACCCCTGACCCAAATTTCAGATTTTTAGAACATTTTCTACTACCAAAAACGGCGTGGACAATGGACGGCGTACGGCGGACGGCGGACGGCGTACGGCGTACGGCGTACGGCGTACGGCGGACGGCGGACGGCGGACGGCGGACGGACATTGACCTTTTTTGATCAGGACATCATGAAACGTCCAGAAAAAAATTTTGAGCCGAATCGGAGAGGTTGACCATTATCATGAAAACATAGGTTGATTATTCAAGGAATAACCAACCAAAAATCGGCAAATTCTTACACACGGGTTGGTTATTCCTCGAATGGGGGAAACAGTGGGTGTGGCAGGCCCAGACCCATTCCAATCGATTCAGGGTCCAAAATTTAATGGAATATGATACCCCACACGCCTAGGCACCAGAAATCCTGACACATACAAAATGGGTGGATACATACCCATTTTGACCCATAACTTCTTCCGGTGGGTGCCAATCGTTCTGGGACACACATCATTGAATTCAGCGTCCAAAATTTAGTGGAAAATGATGCCCCACACGCCTAGGTAGCAGAAATCCCGAAAACACATAATCAAATTGGGTAATAAATACCCAATTTGACCCATAACTTCTTCCAGTGGGTGCCAATTGTTCTGGGACCCATTTTATTGGATTCAGCGTCCAAAATTTAGTGGAAAATGACACCCCACTCGCCTAAATCACCCAAAATCTCGAAAATCCATTTTTCAAAAAACCCCTACCCCCTCCAAATTTGGTCCGATCGGACTGAAAAGTTTCGAGGACCCATCTCGGCTGGGAACAGACCCCTGACCCAAATTTCAGATTTTTAGAAAATTTTCTACTACCAAAAATGGCGTGGACAATGGACGGCGGACGGCGTACGGCGTACGGCGGACGGACATTGACCTTTTTTGATCAGGACATCATGAAACGTCCAGAAAAAAATTTTGAGCCGAATCGGAGAGGTTGACCATTATTATGAAAACATAGGTTGATTATTCAAGGAATAACCAACCAAAAGGTCAATGTCCGTCCGCCGTACGCCGTCCATTGTCCACGCCGTTTTTGGTAGTAGAAAATGTTCTAAAAATCTGAAATTTGGGTCAGAGGTCTGTTCCCAGCCGAGATGGGTCCTCGAAACTTTTCAGCCCGATCGGACCAAATTTGGAGGGGGTAGGGGTCAAAATGTGTTTTTTGAAAAATGGATTTTTCGAGATTTTGGGTGATCCAGGCGAGTGGGGTGTCATTTTCCACTAAATTTTGGACGCTGAATTCAATGATGTGTGTTCCAGAACGATTGGCACCCACTGGAAGAAGTAATGGGTCAAATTGGGTATTTATTACCCATTTTGAATATGTGTTTTCGGGATTTCTGCTACCTAGGCGTGTGGGGTATGGTTTTCCTCTAAAGTTTGGACGCTGAATCCAAAAAAAATGGGTCTCAGAACAATTGGCACCCACTTGAAGATGTAATGGGTCAAATTGGGTATTTATTACCCAATTTGATTATGTGTTTTCGGGATTTCTGCTACCTAGGCGTGTGGGGTATCATTTTCCTCTAAGTTTTGGACGCTGAATTCAATGATGTGTGTTCCAGAACGATTGGCACCCACCGGAAGAAGTTATGGGTCAAAATGGGTATGTATCCACCCATTTTGTGTGTCAGGATTTCTGGTGCCTAGGCGTGTGGGGTATCATATTCCACTAAATTTAGGACCCTAAATCGATCGATGGGTCTAGGACCCGCCAAACCCACTGTTTCCCCCATTCGAGGAATAACCAACCCGTGTGTAAGAATTTGCAGATTTTTTTTGATTTAGACACCTTGAAACGCCCGGAAAAAAATTGTGGGTCGAATCGGAGACGTTGACCTTTTGCATGAAAACATAGATTGATCATTCAAGGAGTAGCCAACCAAAATGCAATCATTAGTAATTATTATATCCGAAATAACTAAATATTTTATGCACCTATTTCCCCTCAAAAATTAGCATCGGTGAAATAGTGCAGTGAGTGCAACCGAAGGAAAATTTCTCATAAACAAAAAGATGTGGGTAAACAAGATTTTTCTCCCAGTTTTGAGACTCACTTATTCGCCTTACTTTTTAATAAACATTCACCAAGTATAAAGAGAATCACCACATTATTGGTGAAGCTGACTCCATGCGCATGCATTATAAGGAATAAACTTATATTTGATTAGGTACTCGTTTAAATTGTACAAGTATGTATAATCTACGTAGTGTAGAAATTTACCTTCACGAGCTTTGAAATTGTGTAGAAACGAAATTGACGTGATGTGGCAGCAAACTTTAATGTCTCAATCAAACGGCATCTGTTAAGTATTTGACTTCTGAGATGAAAACGCCGAGAGGCTTCTTAATGATATTGACAATCGATTTTCGAATACGAAAATTTTAGTGTAACCACCGAATAAACCTCTTAAGCTCGCTCAAAAAATCGAGTGGAACTTGGTGCGTGTGTAAATGTTTCCCTGTACAATTCTCCGTCTCTGGATTGTAAAGCGAAAAAATTGCATTGTTAATTTCATTTGAGATGTATTGTATTGTTTTTGGTTGTAAAGCTCAAAAATAAACATTTCGCCTCCGGCTTGTAAGCTCGATCCTTTATCCGGCTTTTGATTTCCATGGATTGGTGTATACTACGTGGCGATGACACCCTTCGACCACGTGGAAACATCCGCTGAAATCAGGAAGGCGAGACAACTGTACAGAAAACCTCTTTGTAAAGCGGTCGAAAAATTTTTATGTCAAACTCACAGGTTCCGATTTACGCGTCAAATGAACTCTGTTGTTTTCAAATAAACTGGAATCGAGGGAAAAGTAAATATACAGATAATGGAATAACCCATGAATGCCGCTGAAGGTGGCTCTTATGATCAATTTTGTTCTCGACCTTTCTATTTCATAACGCAGTACGTAGATGAAGTGGTGTTTGTTACTTTATCTTTCACGTTTGTTCGATATCCGTTTGTAATGTTGTATTTTTCGTCTCTCTTCTCCTTTCTTTCGTGATTTGTACAACACAGTACAAATTCCAATTATTCGAACAAACGTCCCGCAACAAGTCCAGCTGTTGTGAAGTCTTCTCATCTTGACTCGATACTGATAGGAGAACATTTTTATTGATAAGCCATCGGAGATTATTGATATAAAATAGTATTATTATTCAATGTTATTGAAATCTTGAATTCAAAAGAGCAGTCGTCTGAGGGCTCAAGTAGCTTGGGTTGCATAGACTCGGACTGCCAATAAAATTGTTTGAGATTGATACCAGCTGGATCTGCAAATTCCTCATTGGAGCGTGGAATTTAATATGTAAAAATCTGCAAATTCTTACACACGGGTTGGTTATTCCTCGAATGGGGGAAACAGTGGGTGTGGCGGGTCCCAGACCCATTCCAATCGATTCAGGGTCCAAAATTTAGTGGAATATGATACCCACACGCCTAGGCACCAGAAATCCTGACACATACAAAATGAATGGATACATACCCATTTTGACCCATAACCCCTAAAGGGGGGGTGCCAATCGTTCTGGGACACACATCATTGAATTCAGCGTCCAAAATTTAGTGGAACATGATACCCCACACGCCTAGGTAGCAGAAATCCCGAAAACACATATCAAATGGGTAATAAATACCCATTGACCCATTACTTCTTCAAGTGGGTGCAATTGTTCTGGGACCCTTTTATTGGATTCAGCGTCCAAAATTTAGTGGAAAATGACACCCCACTCGCCTAAGTCACCCAAAATCTCAAAATCCATTTTTCAAAAAACCCCTACCCCTCCAAATTTGGTCGATCGGGCTAAAAGTTTCGAGGACCCATCTCGGTGGGAACAGACCCCTGACCCAAATTTCAGATTTTTAGGAATTTTCTACTACCAAAAACGGCGTGGACAATGGACGGCGGACGGCGTACAGCGTACGGCGGCGACATGACCTTTTTTGATCAGGACATCATGAAACGTCCAGAGAAAAAATTTTTAGCGAATCGGAGAGGTTGACCATTATCATGAAAACATAGGTTGATTATTCAAGGAATAACCAACCAAAAGGTCCAACTCGCACACAGATGAAGATGCACTCTTGCGGACCGCTCGCGCAGTAGTCGGCCAGGTTTCCGTTTGTAGGCATTTTTTTTTCTTTTTTTTTTCAATGAATTACTAAAAAAATTCAACAGAATATTCCTCGAACCAGGCGCATGGAGATTCATTTCTTCAACATGGGGAAAACAGTAGGTGTGGTTGGACCCATTCCAATCGATTCAGCGTCCAAAATTTAGTGGGAAATGATACTCCACACGCATAGATTGCCAAAAATCAATCAACAAAAATCGAAAATCCATTTTTCGAAATACACAATTTGACCCCTACTCCTCCAAAATTTCCGATCTGTCTGAAAACTTTCGAGGACCGACCTTGGCCGGGAACAGACCCCTGACCCAAATTTCAAACACATACTGATTTTCTGTTGTATATTTCTTCTTATACATCAACACCTAAGGTTGATCCGTCCAATTTTCAAAAAAAAAAAAAAAAAAATTGAAATTGTGTGAAAAGTCTTTTGAGACGCCGAATCAAAGACGCAAATTGATGTTTTTGGGCAATATCTGGAAAATATTTAGAAAATTGAAATTTTAGTTAGAGACTCTATTTTGGGCTGAAGTTGGTCCATCCATTTCAGCCCGATTCCACCCACAACATAGGTTAAGATGGGTATTTTCAAAATGGCTTTTCCAAATTTTCGGGTCGTAATTTTGTACAAAATCTTGAATGCCAACGCTAACGGGTCCCAAATATTTTGCCGCGCATTTTTCAAAAAAGAAATAGAATTTTTTTTTTGGTCTTACTCTAGAAATTTTAGAGACACCCTTTCCCACACGATGGAGGACTACCTACCCGGAATATTAAACCAATAAGGAATTTATTTCCCCCTGTGCGCGAAGCCAATAGGCGATTTCTACGAGACTCCACTCATTCTCATTTTGGTTCATCAGATCGTTTCGAACTATGCGTTCTACTCCAACCATCCGCGTAAAAGGCGAGTTTCACAACTTGAAAGTGAAGTTGGTGTCCGGGAGTCGAAATGGCGCATTACATTGGCAGTTACTAGCCAAACCTGCCCCAGGGCCGAACCCTAATGCGCCTCGAATAATTCATGGGATCAACCCGCTACCTATCAGTTGCTCTTTTCAATACTAGAAAAACCTTCATCGACAATTCTTTACTCTTTTTTCGCAGTAAATTTTTCATTTTGTATTCGACAAACAGGAGGGAATTAGTACTGTCCTTGCGGTCGTTTCCTTGATGAATTTTTTTTCCTGCGGGCCCCCTTCGATCGTCGGCATCCTAAGTCTATCTATCGCCACTATAATTCCTTTCAAAGTCCTAAGTTAGTCTCAACTTGGGTAAATATGCATGAAGCTTGGTTCTCAAGGCGGATCGGCAATTATAGCTGAGGTCGTTCGGAATAGTTCAACCCGGCTGTTAGTGGCCACAAACGATGAAGAGTGTTTAACAAAAAAAAAAAAAAAAAAAAAAGATTTGCTCTCAAAATACGAGGCCTGACAATTTATGAAAAGCTAGCGATAAAAAAATCATCGTATGTCAATTATGCCCTACCACTTTTGTCGGTATAAGGTCGGGACGGAAGTAATAGTATTTGGCTTCCGATTGGTTCCATTGTTTCTTCAAAGCAACATAATTGAACTCGTGTATTTCAAATTATCTTTGTCACTTAGCTTTTAATTAATATGTAATACAAATCTTCCTTTTTCACAGCTCAACAGTTGCAAAAGCACAAAATCAGGACTCGGGGAAATTATTACCGCCAAATCGATTGTTAACGGAATCTTATCGCATTCCTCCCAAGGCTCAGCATCAGCAGTTGGGTGGCAATAGCTTTAAGAAATAATTTTTTTCAATTTCCTCATCATTTCACAGACTAACTTGAGAAAAACGCCCTTCCTTTGAAAAAAATTCCTTACACCAGGCGCATGGGGACTCATATCTCTGGAGAAAATGGTGGAAACAGTGGGTGTGGCGGGTCCCGGACCCAATCCAATCGATTCAGGGTCCAAAATCTAGTGGAAAATGTAACCCACACGCCTAGGTACCAGGGATCTCGAAAACAGACATTCGAAATTAAGATATAGGTACCCATTTTGACTCGTAACCTCACCCAGAGGGCGCCAACCGTTTCGGGATTGATTTAATTGGATTCCGCGTCCAAAATTTAGTGGAAAATGATACCCCACACGCCTAATTGCCTTGATGACTTCACCCAGTGGTGTTTGGATACTGGCCATTCCCTCAACCCAGACAAATGTTCAGTGATGACGTATCACCGCCTGCTGACCCCTCATATGCATCCCTATACCATCAATGGTGTTGCTCTTAGACGTCCCCCGTGGTCTCCGATCTTGGTGTTCTTATGGAGAGGCAGTTGACATTCAATGAACACTTTGCCCGGGCATCTTCTCGAGCTATGCGTGCTCTTGGGTTTGTAAAGCAAAACACCAGGGAGTTCACCAGCACCACTGCCCTCGTTGCCCTCTACCGGGCAATTGTCCAGCCTCGCCTGGAGTATGCTTCCGTCGTCTGGAGTCCCTCCTACGAATGCCATCAAGAACAGGTCTACAGGGTGTACCGTGCCTTCCTACGTTACCTGGCCTTCAAGCTTGGGGTTTGTCGGGAGGACGTGGACAACAGAGCCTTGGGTCAGCAGTTTCACCTGCTCAGCCCCTCTGCCCGCAGGGCTCTCGCGGACATGCACGGCATCTTCTCTGGGCGCATTGATGCCCAATCTTTGCTTGCCCAGTTTGGCCTGCGCTCCTGCGATCTCTTTGCTGTGCCATTCTGGCCTACCAACTACATGCGTTCTCGACCTCTCTGCCCACTTCCCAGAATGGCTAACCTGCTGTCGGCCAAGCATGACATCGACTGCTCTCGATCTCCCTTCGCTCTCGTCTCACTGAAATCTTCTCACTCCCCGTGACTTGTCTTTGGTGCCTTTACAGTGTTGAACCTTCATCCCATTACTTTCTCTTAACTCATGGCCTGCGTCCTGCGTGCAAATTTTTTTTTTTTTTAACATGGAACATGTTTTAGCCTTTACCTAACTGCCAAAAAAACGTTACACAAAAGTTTTTTTTTTTTTGTAGGTGTATTGCCTGTTTATATGAAGTAAATAAATAAATACACCAAACACCTCTGCTTTACAGTCCACACTTCCTGCGTGCCTAATCTCGAATTGTGCGTTGATTACAGTTAGTGAGATACTTCCGCGACATATTTGACTTTATCTATGTTTGTTTAAAGAAACCATCAACATGAGGTGGGAAGAATGCTGTGACTGGGAGACATCCCCTAGTTTTAATAAGTTTTTAATTCATTCCGCACACCTGTCCTTCCTTACCAAGCGGCTTTCTTTCCGGGCAGGCATTTCACTCGGGAGCGACAACCGCATCTTGCTGCACAATTTCCAAACAAACTCTCTGTTCGTTTGTGCAGCAAACTCCCATAAAAACTCGCAAGAAAAATAAAAATACGAGTCTTCTAGAGGATTTTATGTTTTATGAAGGTCTAGTGTCGCTCCTTCATGGAATAGAACCTTATCGCGGTATTTTCTACCACGTACTCATCAAACATTTCGCTCGAAACTAGTGCTATTATTGGTTTCCGCTATCTTCCGTCTTCGGAACGTACTCACTATTAGAGCCCGAGCTTCAGGAGTTCGATGAATGGATCGCAATGGTCGTAGAGCATGGGTGATAAGGTGCTTGAATTGTTTGGCGTTGATTTATTATTTTGAAGCTTTCAATAAGATTACGCTACCTAGAGCTGCTGCGATTCGTCCTTCGTTTCCTTATTAAGTGTTCCTATAAGTCTCCAATATCTGTAAGAACTACAATCTTTTAATTCAACACACGGATTTTGAATAACTAATCACTTTGCAATATAATTATTGTGCATCATCAGGTAGCTATTCTATTACTAGTGTCATGTATTACTGAACTAGTCTTTTCTTTCCAATAAATTCTTCGTCGTCTTTTGGTTGGTTATTCCATGAATCATCAATCAACCTATGTTTACATGCAAAAAGTCAATCCCTCCGATTCACCTCAAAATGTTTTTCTGGACGTTCAAGGTGTCTAGATCATAAAAGTCAAATGTTTGCCTGCCGTACGCCATCCGCCGTACGCTGACCACACAGTTTTTGGTAGTAGAAAAATTTGGGTCTAAGTGTAAGCCCCAGGCTTGCTGCCTCCAGACGGCCAGAAGGGAGAGAGCATGTGCCAAATGCGCGCGCAGCTCCTGCCTGGACATGGCATTTAGAGAGGCCCAGCGCTGACTCGTGCCAAAGGCGGTCAACCAGGTGGTCGTCGTCGAGGCGCCCCTCGGGGCCGAGGCGCCCAACATGTTGGAGTATATATATTTTTGTAACCCTGTTGTGCAAGAGATTTCTCACTCAGTCCATCCTGGCTTTGTCCTGTGCTCGCTCTGATGTGAACTCTTCTACCGTGCTGAAGTCGACCGAAGCTGTAATATTGTGTTCCCCCTGAGATAAAGGACTCAAGTTAATAAGCCTTGCTGTGTACCTGCGGGACAGCGAGCCCCCTCCTGTTTTTCCTTCGACGTCGACGCCGTTTTCGTCAGCCGGTATTGTTGCACTTGTTCATTAAATTGTATTTCATGTACATCATAATTTCATGTCACTTGTATTAATTGTATTTTATGCTCCACATGTTGTCTAATTTACTTTGTCGAATTACTTTGTCTTGTATCAATTCTAGCCCAGGTTGAGGCAAATTTCCCTTTGCAACGAGTCCTTGTTTTTAATTATAATTCATTTTGTTTCAATGTATTTTATGTTCATTCTTGGTATCCCTAGTTGCTCAGTCGTAAGTCTTGGACTTACATCCTGTATCCTCTCGCTAGGTCCCTTCCAAATTCTCCGAAGAAACCCGAATTAAATTTGTGTGTAAAAATTTGCAGCGTTTTTCATGATTTCATGGTTTCATGGTTTCATCGATGTAAACTCAGTCCATGATTTTATTTTCAATTAGAAAAAGAACAGGAAAACGATTGCCCATTGAAATAAATGGGTTAGTTGAAATTGATTCTATTCCAAATCGTTTTCGGGTTATTTGTTGGTATTATGGCTAGAGAACGAGTCTCGACCTAGTCGTTCGCCTTCCCACCTCGACTATAACAGGTTCGGAAATCGGAGAAGGAAAACACGTTATCCTTGACTCAGGATAGGAACCCACATTGCGGAGGAGCTCGCGTTTTCCCGTTTATGGTTAGTGTCAATATTAAAGTTTGCAGGCATCGGACGAACGAGAAGTACAATCACGAAAATGCTTCAGGTTTCACGGCACAAGGGGGATTATGAATTTCGATGTACGCAATTTGTGCATATCTACGCGGTTTTGTCAACATGAAATTCATTTTTGCCAAAATATGACGTAAGGTTCGTTCGCCTGTTCGATTTGTGAATATAATCGGATTTTTGAGTGAGTGAGAGAAAAGAAAGTCTATTCACAACGAATAAAGACAATTATTACAAGTTAAAACTGCCTGAATAATGCCGGAATTGACGGGCCTGAGTTGTTATCCGTTGACAAAACAATAAATATATTAAACCAGGCGCATGGAGATTAATTTCTTCAATATGGGAAAAATGGAGAAAACAGTGGGTGTGGCGGAACCATACGATCAGGGTCCCAAATTTAGTGGAAAATGATACCCCACACGCCTATGTACCATAGTTCCGGGACCCATCACATTGAATTCAGCGTCCTAAAGTTAGTGGAAATACACATTTTGACCCCTACCCCTCCCAAATTTGGTCCGATCGGGTTAATAAGTTGCGAGGATAAACTAAAGCCATGAACGGACCAAAATTTCAGATTTTTAGAAAAATTTTTACTACTAATGTCGGCGTGGACGGCGATGGCTCAAGTAGCAGAGCTCTGCTATTCCTCGAAGTGTCCATGTCAAAGGAATATAAAATAGAGTTCCGTCGAGATTCAAAACAAGTAAATAACAATCCCTCCGGTGGGCTTGATTCGGATGTGAGGGACACAATGAATTACCGCTCGGTACGTATAGATGCGAACTAATGGAGGCGATGTATCACTACATGCACGCACATGTTTTATTCCTCTGGGCAGTCGAGACCGGGACGGAATGAAATTCACATGAACGAGACTTTTCTTCACTTTTTTCCCGCCCAGCCTTCTTCCTGTCCATTGTGTCCCTCGTCGGGCATGTTGACATTGATCAACTGACACGCGCGTTGAGTCTTTTCACGCGCGGGCTGTTGCTCTGTTGATTGGTCCAGTGTGCCTTCCATTAGAATAGAGTGGTGGCGGAACGTGAAGGCAACATTGAAAAAATTGGTAAATGGCCGGTATATATTCATCACCCTTGGGTTGAAAACAATGCAAACTCAATAAGCGCGTGTTTGTAAATTTTTCTTCCAAATGATACTTGAATTAATGGAAATGGAAAGTAAATGGAACCGGGGGAAAATTTTCACTCCGGGAAAATTATTTCATCGTATTATCCTCTCTTATAGGTATTTTCTGTTCCTACCATTATCTTTAAATAAAATTGTTGGGAAATTATTGATAATAATCAAAAGGAAACCGATATACCTAAGGGAAATTAGAGCCTGTCCATGTTTATGATAGCCAAATTGTTTACAATCAGGTCTGATTGACGAAAAAAGCGAGGGTGAGAGATGGGTGAGGGGGTCGTTTCCTTGGTGACGACCGAGAAGCCATAACAGACCCAATTCTCTGGGTGAAAAGCGGCGGGCCCGAAACAGAAGGAGAAGTGACGACGGGGAAGCCAAAGACAGGCGAGGGACACGGCGGAGGTTGCCGGGCGGGTTTTCACCGTGGGGTGACCGGGTGAGTCGGCTGTGGAGCCGATGAAGCGGCGGGGAGAGCGGGGTTCGAATTGGGTCAGTGGTGTCAAGACGTCACGTTCTACTCTTCTTCCTCTCCGTCGACAAAACCGTCCGATATCCCGCAATCCCGCGCTTCCCCATTCGATCCCGCAGTGGGAGCAATCTTTCTGAGGATTAACCTACTCCAAGGAACATTGCTATAATGAATACGAACGCGGGGGGAAGGGTGGGGGGGGGGGGTTGAGACCGATTCTCCGTCAAAACATTAGATCGCCAATAGAAATGGGGGAAACAGCGAGTGTGGCGGGTCCCGGACCCATTCCAATCAATTCAGGGTTCAAAATTTTAGTGGAAAATGATACCCCACATACCTAGAAATGCAAAAAATATCGAAAACCCATTTTTCTATACACACATTTTGACCCCTACCCCACCCAAATTTGGTCCGATCAGGCTGAAAAGTTTTGAGGACCAACGAGGGCTGGGAACAGACCTCTGATCTAAATTTCAGATTTTTAGAAAATTTGCTTTTACCAAAAACGGCGCGTACGGCGGACGGGACTTTTGACTTTTTTGATCTAGACACCATGAAATGTCCAAAAAAAACTCTGCTCCGCCCCCCTGCACCCCCCGGATGTTATTACTTTGAACCTGACGGCTAAAATGTAAAATACATGGAATCATGTTTTAGCTCCTCGCTCTCATTGTATTATAGAAATGATCACGACGAACTCTTCAAATGTTGCAAACTTCGTTGTAGAGTTCTCTGATACCCCACTGTTGAAACTAGAAGAACTAGAAATCAACAAATCATACAAACTCAATTGAACGACAATGTACGTAGGACAATGAACGTCAAAGCCGGATAACTCAAGTGACAAGGATGTAGCGTTTACAAAATTGTAATCAATAAAATAAACATTAGTATCAATAAATTATTTAGCAATAGACAACACGGGCTTGTCTATGATGCATGATATTTTTTGATAATTCGAGAGCTATCCAACGAGTGGTGAACGAATTTTGTGGGATGAGAAAAGACAAAGTATCATTTTCCTAGCAACGACTCGGTTGAAAGTGAAATTCATCTCACTTTTTCATGTCACTTCTTCATGTCACTTTTTCATCTCACTTTTTGCAGGAGGATCCATCGCTAAAACATGATTCCATGTTAAAATCTTTGGGCCGAATCAGAGATTGACTTTTTGCATGTTGATTCAAGGAATAACCAACCAAAACACTGAACACAACTGGAACAATAGAAATGATTATTATTACCTCTCAGCCAAGATGACTCCGGTGATTTTCTTCACTTGTATTTGTCCGGATTTCCGATGTTTTGTACTTAATCTTGGTGGTCATTTCAAAGTCAAGTTTGAATGTGTTCAAATTGAAATCTGACCTACATACGATCAGCTTCGGGTGTAAATACAACACTGTAAGGTGAGCAAAGCTTCACCATAATTCTCTAAAAAAAAAAAAAAAAAAAAAAAAAAAGCTTACAAGGAAATGCCAAGGTTTATGGTCATAAGAAATCAACGTTTGAGTGCCATTTCATGAGAGTTTCTCGCTCAGTATGCGTTCCTCCCTTGTAATGTTTTACCGAAGATAATATCGAGAGCCCATGACACAACGGAGCAGAGAGAAATCGAATCGCATTTTTCCAACACGATACCAATGTAATTGTGAGCTACTTGTCCTTGACAACCTACTAGATAAGTATTAAATACTTTCTTGGAATTATGCTACTTCACACAATGCTCCTGAGAGTGAGTTTGCTTAGGAGCGCTCACAACATCATTAATTTGGTTTTTATTAGTATTTTTTTTCTGTGTTTATGAGTCGACATACGACTGTCAAATTCAATGAGCTATGCGAATGACTAAGAGCCCTTTCAAAATGTAGATTTTGGTTGGTTATTATTTGAATAATCAACCTATGTTTTCATGCAAAATGTCAATCTCTCCGATTCGGCTAAAAAAAATTTTCTAGACGTTTTTAAGTGTCTATATCAATAAAGTCAAATGTCCGTCAGCCGTACGCCGTCCTGATATACCTGCGCATGACTGTTCCTGAGGCCCATTATAGTCTATCCAAAGCGTGTTATTGCGCTAAATCATCTGGGAGCCCTGCTCTATGGCTTCTCCGTATATCAGGTACCCCACCCTCTTCTGGCGTTCGCCTGCCTGTGGCAGCCCAGGATGGACCTCGTGGAGGTGCCGGGTTTTGCAAGGGGTCTTTTAGTTAACTCTTTCACTCTGCTAGGCCTCCGTACTAACGCGCCTCTTCTTGTGCTTGCGTTCTTCCATCATTGGCATGTAATGAGCTTTAGGGTGGGGGTGCTGTGGAGCTGTTGGGACTTAGTGCTTAACGTGGTGGTGGTGGCACTTCTCGCTACTTTACTGGGCTTCACTGAATGTACAGGCATTTTGTAGGGGTACGTAAATAGGAAAACACCCCACCTGTGTCCTCCACTCCAGTTGATTCTTCACCCTTTTCTTTGTGCTCCACAGTCCTGCGAAGGAGTCATTTTACTAAAACGCTGTAGGTAGGGCAAGTACTAGGATATTCCTCCCCTGCCTGGATAAATACCTAAATTTAACTATGCCTAGCCTAAAAAATTATCACAGGCGCATATCACATTTTATTTAAAAGACTAGGGGGGAAAGAGAGTACTTGTTATTCCTCCTTCCCCTAAGGCCTAGGTGTAGACTTCTAGACCAACCCTGAGCTCACCAACCACCTGGCCGGTAGGGAGGGGCGGGCGGGGGACGAATCCCCGATAGCCAGCCGAACCCACCCTTCCTTGGCTCTGGTAACCTAAAAATCAGAAATTTGGATCAGGGGTCTGTTCCGGCTCTAGTTGGTCCTCGAAACTTTTCAGCCCGATCAGTCCAAATTTGGGCGGGGTAGGGGTCAAAAGGTGTTTTGGAAAAATGGATTTTCGAGATTTTAGGCGATCTAGTGGGGTATCATTTTCCACTAAATTCTAGACGCTGAATCCAATGAAATGGGTCCCAGAACGATTGACACCCACTGGAAGAAGTTATGGGTCAAATTGGGTGTATATTACTCATTCTGAATATGTGTTTTCAAGATTTCTGGTACCTAGGCGTGTGGGGTATCATTTTCCATTACATTTTGGACCCTGAATCGATTGGAATTGGTCCGGGACCCGCCACACCCGCTGTTTTCCCCATTTTCCCCATGTTGAAGGAATGAATCCCAACCCGTGTGAAGGAACTTGCAGATTTTTTGTAGTATACAGTCGAGTGGATGTCTGCTGATCCGTTTCAGTCACTTTAGCCTGTGTTGATAACAGTATAGCTGATTGTAGTGTCTGCTGTCGAATTTCATGTGCCGTGTAGACAACTGTGAAGAACGGGCGTGTCTGCACGACCGTACACGGTTTACTATCCACGACATCGCGTTATTTTCTCCTTCCGTTAAAATATAATTTTTCCTACTTCCATGTACTATTGATTCGGGACGTCAAGAGGGACGAGAGCTCTTACAACATTGAGCACACATCTCAGAGGGGATAAACGTAAAGAGGGATCGTAGCGTGGTTTTCTTTCTCGTTCTTTCTTTGACGTTTCAGGTAGATATGATTTAAAAGTCCTTCCAGACCTTTGCGTCCCACGCAGGGTTGAGCCCTCGACTTGTGTTATTACGATCCTTCTTACTCAAATGGTTTCATACAAACAGGAAGTTGGGAAAGGCTGCTAGGCAGGAAACAGATAAATCTTTCATACTTGAAATTATGAGCGACGGTTTCTTACGTCATTGGAACACATGTACTATAGCATTAATTTTAAATGCTCGTTCGTGTGTGTCTTCTCGTTATGTAGCCCGTTCTTATATCTGACTACTTATCCTACTTCTTCGTCATACCACAAACGGCTTCTAATATAGGTGAATTTATAGGTATGTTTGAAGTGTGGTGGGCATTGAAAATTCGAGGAATGGCCAGCTTGAGGGTCATGTGAAGTACAAAATCCATTTTAAAAATTTCTTTTTTGTCGTTATTGTGTCATCTTACCCAGCTGCCAACTGGAGGCTCACATTGTTTGGCACAACACTTGCTTCAGTCTCTTACGTGCCGACCAGATTAAAACCAAAAAGGTAGATAACAATTGATGACGGTTTCTGGCAATATTTAATCATTGTTAGCTCGATGCAATTATCCACACGTCTGCTGTTATAGTAGCGGGTCATCTCAGGTGGCGAGTGCGAGGCTTTGGAATGGTCTTCCGTTCCATCTTTTTGGCGAATTCCATCGATGACTAGGCCAACTTCTCTCCTACCCCCTCTTTTCTATCACTCATAATCTATACCACTCTCCATTGATCCGGTATCTCGATCCTCTTCCTTCAGTAATACTATCTTATTCGTAACACCTTTAGTCTTGAGAGTAATCACAAGATTCGCTTTTGTATAATAGCCTCGGATTATCCATTGTGGACGGTGTCGCCATCACTTTCCTTTACAACGAAACAACGAAAATATTCATGTGTCGATCTCGATGTTATGAGCGTTGATGTTTATTATTTCTCTTGAAAACCCGTGAGCTTACCTATAACTGCTGAAAAAGGAGGTTCCTATTATCCTTTTCAAGAGTTGAAATAGGTGGGAGTCCCAAACTCAAAAAGAGACCTGTACATCCAACAGGAGTACCTCCAGTCACCCGACATAATGCTTCTGCGAATGAATAAATGAGCTTCAAAAACGACTTACGTCCGCTATACTGCTAATGTTGACGCGTCTCGAACATTGCAACAATCATGAGATTTCCAAAGAATGCTCAATCAATCCTTTAGCCCCGTTTACACAGCCCGAACGTCCTCGAGCATCGAGCATTTGTGATCGTTGCTCGCCGGTTTTCAGCAAAAGGATCCACCATTTACACTTCCCGAGCTTTTCTGAAGCTTTTCGGTGAATGAGAAGAGATGGCACCCACGTTGTCGAGAGTTGCGGTAACCGCTGCGTCAATTCTTATTTAAGATTACCTAGAAAAGGAAAAACTCAAAAGAAATAGACGCCGCATGTGGGAGTCTTCGTTTTTGCGAAAAAGAAATTATTCCTCATTGCTGAAGGACTTGGAGGAGGATGACAGTAGGCTGTTCAACAATTTCAGTCGCATGTCACATGAAGACTTCACCTTCATACTGCACAAAATAGAAGGCAACATCTCCAAAACCGATACCAACTTCTGCGAGAGCGTTTCTGCAGCAGTTCGGTAGGCAATAACACTTCGATCTTTAGCGACTGGTGACTCGTATGGCAGCCTCATGTACCTCTTCAGGGTTTCGAAGGCAACAATTTCGCTGGCGAGAGCTAGATTCGGCGAGCCGAAGTGTTCACACTGAGGGAGCGTTAAACGAGCATCCCTTTGATGATTCGCCGGAATACCGACATTGGGTGGATCGGCATCGAGCTAGAACGATTGCTCGTTCGTGACCCTTGCTCGCGGCAAATGCTCGGGCAGTGTAAACGGGGCTTTTCAAATGGCTGGATATTTCGGCAAGGCGGCCCACCATACTAAAAAAGCATGCTCGATCGGTCGTGCGTTGATAGTCTACCCGGGCCAAAGCGAAGGGACACCCCAAATCTTGACCTACCTCAAGGGCGGAAGGTCGTTGGCCTGTTCAGGCCGTGACGCGAAGGCGCGATCGTCAGGTCTCACCTGGTTCGAGGATGGCGTAGGTCATGGCTGCGCTGCCAACAGTCTGGAGTATAACCAGGTCGTCCGCGGAGCTTTCAGCAGCTGGTGCTCGGCATTTATGGTACATCTCATCTTTCCATAGACGGTAGCAATTCATTGTCGCATAGGCGTCCAACAGTTTCATGCATGGAGGCACATGAAGACAGATACCTTGCCTCCCTTTTACACTCGTTCCAAGCTTCGATGTGAAAAAGCAATTCAGGTCAACGATCTGCCCAGGAAAAAGTAATATTGACATTAGCTTGTGTTTTCATTGAATAGGATTCAGGAGTTGCTTCGAGACGAATGCTGTTTTGTGACGGAGTCTATGAAATCTCTGCTGAATTCCAAAAATGCAGACCATTCTCGACTTCTTGTAGCTTCAGCCAGTTATTTACACACAAACAGACAAATATTTAAAAATATTAAAATTATAAACAAGGATTGGTTATTTCTCGGACCAGGCGCATGGAGACTCATTTCTTCAACATGATGAAAATGGGGAAAACAGTGAGTGTAGTGGGTCCCGGACCCATTCCAATCGATTCGGGGTCCAAAATTTAGTGGAAAATGATACCCCACACGCCTAGGTACCCGAAATTTCGAAAACACATTCAAAATGGGTAGATAGGCTTTTATGACCCATAACCTCATCCAGAGGGCGCCAATTGTTTCAGGACCCATTTCATTGGATTTAACGTCCAAAATTTAGTAGAAAAAAATACCTCACACGCCTAGGTACCAGAAATCTTGAAAATACTTATTCAAAATGGGTAGATAGATACCCATTTCGACCCATAACCTCTTCCAGTGAGGGCCAATCGTTCTAGGACCCATTTTATTAGATTCAGCGTCCAGAATTTAGTAAAAAATGGTACCCCACACACCTAGATTGCAAAAATTCTCCAAAAATCTGCAAATTGGTCCGATCGGACTGCAAAGTTTCGAGGACCAACTAGAGCCGGAAATGGGTCCCTGACCGAAGTTTCAGATTTTTAGAAAATTTTCTACAACCAAAAACGCCGCGGACGGTGGACGGCGTACAACGCATAGCGAACGGCGTAGGACGGACGGACATTTGACTTTTTTGATCTAGACACCTTGAAACGCCCAGAAAAAAATTTTGAGCTGAATCGGAAAGGTTGAATTTTATTCGTGAAAACATAGGTTGATTATTCATGGAATAACCAACCATAAATAGTTTTAAGGTTATAAAGAATAGACCACAAGGAGTTTAAATAAATTTGTAAATGATTTAGTTTAAATCCAACTTTCTATTTTTTAATGATAATGTTATTTATTTTCATTATATTATTTATATTCATAGCGTTTAACAACCGGTTCGCCTTACTACTACTTCTCCATGGTAGTTCTTGCCGATAAGTCACAAGACGTGACTCGCCTAGAAGAACCGCGCGCCTCAGTGGGCAACCTTCGATAATCCCTTTCGGTACGTCCTTGTTCCCAGCTCGTTAGAAATAGGCCGTAAAAAGCCTTCGCACACCACGTGTAAGCGTTTTTACCCGACATTTTACTGTCGTCGGAAAAAGACTAACTTTTGGCTACAATAGACCGAGCGCCATTTTCAAGGAACGTCCGCCCTTTGGAGAATGTAGAACTGCAGTCTTCGGGCATGGAGAAACCGTTCAAAGCGACCAATATGGACCGTCTCAGTCTTCACTGAAGAATTCGCACGGAAGGACCCTGTGTACAAAACGAAAAGTCCTTCATAGAGAACTTGATTCATTTTGACGACTGATTGAACAATTTGAATGCATACCCGCGCTATCATATTCGACACAAGTGCGTTAAAAATTTGAAAGAATCGAAAACTAAAAACGCTACAAATAATTTCATTTTGGTTGGTTATTCCACGGACCAGGAGCGTGGAGACTCATTTCTTCAACATGGGGAAAAATGGAAACAGTGGGTGTGGCGGGTCCCGGACCCATTCCAATCGGTTGGGGGTCCACAATTTAGTGAAAAATGATACCCCACACGCCTAGGTACCAGAAATCTGAAAACACATACGAAATGAGTAGACAGA
The DNA here is from genome assembly GCA_019603395.1 of Cyrtorhinus lividipennis. Classification (NCBI taxonomy): domain Eukaryota; kingdom Metazoa; phylum Arthropoda; class Insecta; order Hemiptera; family Miridae; genus Cyrtorhinus; species Cyrtorhinus lividipennis. Next base: position 21,101 of record JADDOF010000026.1, on the reverse strand, counting down.
TACCCATTTCCATCCATAACGTCTTCCGGTGGGTGCCAAACGTTCTGGGACCCATTTCATTGGATTCAGCGTACAAAATTTAGTGGAAAATGATATCCCACACGCCTATATCGCCAAAAATCTCGAAAATCCATTGACCCCTACCCCGCCCAAATTTGGTCCGGTCGGGTTGAATAGTTTTGAGGACCAACTAGAGCTAGAAACGGATCCCTGACAGAAATTTCAAATTTTTAGAAAATTTCCTACAACCAAAACCGGCGCGGACGGTGGACGGACATTTGACATTATTTTTGATCAAGACACCTTGAAACGTCCAGAAAAAAATTTTGGGACGAATCGAAGAGGTTGACCTTTTGCATGACATTGGTTCATTGGTGACATTATTCAAGGAATAACCAACCAAAACATTCAACACTTGCACTTTGTATTGAACTATCAAAACACATGATTAAAAAAATTGGTGCCTTATGAATCTGCTAAAATGAAGACGAAATTAATTGAAACCACATGTCAGTTTTGTGCAAATTAAATCTACCAAACATGAGCAAGAATGTGCGGAAAGGACATTCCTACCCTGTCCTCCAAAAACTTCCTCATCACGGCAACCTGATTCTATTTATAGATCCCTCCCATTTAGATATTTCTCCCAAAGTTGTGAAAATTCCTCTTCTGGTCATTCTTCTTCTTCAACGCTATAATCGTCAAAGCAAGGAAGCCCAGATCACTTTTCGAAGGCGTACTGAAACCATAGAATCAATCAGCTTGCGTACAAGTCCGCAACTCAGTGGGACATTTTCATGTTTTAAACAAACTCGCAACTCGCTTCGCTCGTTGCTCGCGTCCCGTATCTTGCATTCAGTCGACATGGAAATGTTGACGTCGATCGATGTAGCGCAGCTATTTATCGGGGTCTTCGGGTTTTTTGGTTGGTTATTCCTCGAATAATCAACCTATGTTTTCATGATAATGGTCAACCTCTCCGATTTGGCTCAAAATTTTTTTCTGGACGTTTCATGATGTCCTGATCAAAAAAGGTCGATGTCCGTCCGCCGTACGCCGTACGCCGTACGCCGTACGCCGTCCATCGTCCGCGCCCTTTTTGGTAGAAGAAAATTTTCTAAAAATCTGAAATTTTGGTCAGGGGTCTGTTCCCTGCCGAGACGGGTCCTCGAAACTTTTCAGCCCGATCGGACCAAATTTGGCGGGGGTAGGGGTCAAAATGTGTTTTTTGAAAAATGGATTTTCGAGATTTTGGGCGATCTAGGCGAGTAGGGTGTCATTTTCCACTAAATTTTGGACGCTGAATCCAAATAAATTAGTCCCAGAACGATTGGCACCCACTGGAAGAAGTAATTGGTCAATTTATGGGTAAAAAAAAACTAAAGCACCACCTGGGTTCGAACTGAGTACCTTCCGGTTACTGCCGAACGCGCTAGCCACTTGCGCCATAGTGTAACCTAAACTACGGCGAATAGCGTGTGGGATATCATTGCCACTAAATTTTGGACCCTGAATCGATTGGAATGGGTCCGGGACCCGCCACATCCACCGTTTCCCCCATTCGAGGAATAACCAACCCGTGTGTAAGAATTTGCAGATTTTTACGAACTACATTCGATCTGATTTCGACATTTCCATTTTATTTTCGCACCAACAATAAGGAACAGTTCACTGACTTCAGTGTAAGGGCTTCATTAAAGTTCGTACTGATCTTCCTCTTACCAAATTTTAAAATGATCATATAGTAATATACGATATGCGCGCTTACGCAGGCTCTGTAAAGCCTTAGTATAACCTTCCAAGTAGGGAGTGAAGTTCCAAGTGAGAAGTAATGCTTAGCAACGATTGCTTAGCAATGCTCCGTAACGCTTTTTCGTGACGGTTTTGGTTGGTTATTCCTTGAATAATCAACCTATGTTTTCATGATAATGCTCAACCTCTCCGATTCGGCTCAAAATTTTTTTCTGGACGTTTCATGATGTCCTGATCAAAAAAGGTCAATGTCCGTCCGCCGTCCATTGTCCACGCCGTTTTTGGTAGTAGAAAATGTTCTAAAAATCTGAAATTTGGGTCAGGGGTCAGTTCCCAGCCGAGATGGGTCCTCGAAACTTTTCAGCCCGATCGGACCAAATTTGGAGGGGGTAGGGGTTTTTGAAAAATGGATTTTCGAGATTTTGGGTGACTTAGGCGAGTGGGGTGTCATTTTCCACTAAATTTTGGACGCTGAATCCAATAAAATGGGTCCCAGAACAATTGGCACCCACTTGAAGAAGTAATGGGTCAAATTGAGTATTTATTACCCTTTTTGAATATGTGTTTTCGGGATTTCTGCTACCTAGGCGTGTGGGGTATCATATTCCATTAAATTTTGGACCCTGAATCGATTGGAATGGGTCCCGGACCCGCCACACCCACTGTTTCTTCCATTCGAGGATTAACCAACCCGTGTGTAAGAATTTGCAGATTTTTGAATTTATGTGCCAGGGTGAAGACATGATAATGTCAAAACATAATATGTTTTTAATATTTTGATTTAATGTTTTAAAATATTATTTTGTTTTGTTTTCATCTCTCCAAAAGAAAGCTGAACCATGTAAGATTTAGAAACTTTTTCATCAAAATTTCCTATAATTTTCACTCCGCAATAATTTGAAAATTTGAAGAAAAAAAATGATAACACTTTATAACATGAAAGTAAAACAATAATTAGTCTCCGAAACTTTTCAGCCTGATTGGCTCAAATCGGCGTAGGGTATGGGTGATCATTTCTTGAAACTCGTTTTTTTTCGGAACTTTTTAGGAAGTAATTATTTTAGGAAGCGGGCTGGGTATCATTTTCCACTAAATGTTGGGCGATGATCTTGCTACAAGGAATATCAAGTCATTGTGGAAGAATTTTCAGCGTTTCTGTTCAGTTCTTCAACATTATTATTTCCCCCCTCCCACCCCCACCCTCAGAATGTGTATTGTGAAATAAGTTAAGAATCTTCCTTCTCAATCTCCTTTGTTGTTTTATTTTTATCGGTATTCATACTGCTTTTGGTGGATATTGCCGGCTTTCCTGAGTTTCATTATCCTCAACTGCGTCTATTGACCACCTTCGAGCTTGCCAGTGTTCTTAAAGAGTTCCAGTTGAGTGACCAAACAGGTTTTTTGTCTCCTAGACCCGGCTAGTTCTAGAGTTTCATAGGAACTTGAGCTAACTAAAAAAACAAAATGGATCGCCTCAAGAAACGGGGCGGGGGCTTCAAGGCTGCGCCTGCAATCCGGAAGGAGTGGTCCTTGATCTTGACTGTCAACCCGTCACGATTTGATACTGAAAGTTGTGATTTGTGGGCGCGCTCTGTCGACAGTTGCGTAAGTTGGCGCGAGTGTTCTGGACCCAGGTGCCATTTAGGCTTTATACGAGGAATATAACATAGAACCACTTACTCTTGGGAGTTTCTTCCCGTTATCGCCAAGAGAACATCATTCGCCACAAAGAAAGATAGACAATGTTTATTTTTAGGTAGGTTATTCCTTGAATAATCAACCTATGTTTTCATTTGAAAAGTCAATCTCTCCGATTCGGCCCAAAATTTTTTTCTGGACGTTTCAAGGTGTCTAGATCAAAATTAGCAAATGTCCGTCCGCCGTCCACGCCAATTTTGGTAGTAGAACAATCTCTAAAAATCTCAAATTTTGGTCTGGGGTCCGTTCATGGCTCTAGTTGGTCCTCGAAACTTTTCAACCCGATCAGACCAAATTATGGTGGGGAAGGGGTCAAAATCTGTATTTCGAAAATTGGATTTTTGAGATTTTTTTTCAATCTAAGTGTGTGGGATATCGTTTTCCACTGAATTCTGGACGCTGAATCCAATTAAAAGGGTCCCAAAACGATTGGCACCCGCTGGAAGAGGTTATGGGTCAACATAGGTATCTATTGCCCATATTGAATATGTGATTTCGAGATTTCTGGTACCTAGGCGTGTGGGGTACCATTTCCCACTCAATTTTGGACCCTGAATCGATTGGAATGGGTCCGGGACCCGCCACACCCACTGTTTCTCCCATTTTCTCCACGTAGAAGAAATGAGTTTCCATGCGCCTGGTCCGAGGAATAACCAACCCGTGTGTAGGAATTTGCAGCTTTTTTGGTTGGTTATTCCTTGAATAATCAACCTATGTTTTTGAGCTGTACTAGACCTACCGTGCATTACTTCAGTGTTCGTTCAGTCAGCATGAGCCCGGGTCACTTTGTACTTATCATCCTCCTGCTCCCCTAAATCTCACTTTATTGACGCCAACATGCCCTTTGCTCAAATTTGATGACCAAGCCTTGAACGGTATGGAAGGTCGTCATGAAGGGGCGGAGCTACGAAACCGTCTAGTTGTAACTCTACCCCCTGGTCAGCCATTGCTGACGCCCTAAAAATCGACGAAGCCCTAGAACCGCAGGTCAGGAGACGGCCTGATAGGAACACCAACGCGTGGACATCCTGAAGACACTGGCGACCCGGCGGCGTCTGTCAGGTAGCTGACGCCCCGTCGGGGGAACAAAGTACGTATTTAGCTCGTTTCTATCAACCCGCTCGTATCTCAACCAAGAAACGTGCATTATGGTAGGCCGTGACTACTCTTGAATAGCTGATGCTGATAGAATGAGAGAATGATGGTTTCTACGAGGGAGAGGGGAAACAGAGTTGCCAAGTGATAAGAAGAAATGGAATAAATAAACCGTTTCCACTCGGAATTCGAAAGAGCACATTTTGCTCGACATACTGTCGTTCCTCGTAAAGTTAATCAAACAAGACAATACCGCTCTGAAAACTGGCGTTATTTTAACTTTCTCCAAACATTTGAAAAGAGTTCAAACCCAAAAAAGTCCGAACTTGAATTAAAACTCCCAATATCATCCCTCCGCCCTCGCCGACATTGGCAATAGAAAATGTTCTCAAAATCTGAAATTTGAGATACGGGTCCCCATTTCTAGTTGGTCCTCGAAACCTTTCAGCCCGATCGGACCAAATTTAGGTGGAATAGGGGTCAAAATTTGTATTTTGAAAAATGGATTTTCAAGATTTTTGGCTAGTTACGCGTGTGTAACTACTGTTTCCCCCATTTCCTATATGTTGAAGAAATTAGTCTCCATGCGTCTGAAGAATAACCAACCCGTGTGTATGAATTTGCAGCGTTTTTATCTCCGGACGAACTGATGCGACTGAGAAGAAAATTTAGAGACTTGTGATTGACATGTTTATTTTTGTAAAAAAAAAAAAAAAAAAAAAAAAAAAAAAAAAAAAAAAAAAAAAAAAAAAAAAAAAAAAAAAAAACCTGTTTTGCATTTTACAAGTGGTCTACAATAAAGAATGTCCATCGTGGCTCGTTGTTGATAGGGATTTGGTAATATTATTGATAATTGGGCATGAGTTTACATCTTCATTCCATCCAAAATCCAGTTCCGAGGACGCCGGTAGGAGTTTACCGTATCCTAATACTCGCAGTATAATGAAATTCAGGATACTCGTGCATTTCCAGTCTGTCCAGTATCCACCAACACCAGTTTGAATACCGATAAAGACGAAGGTCAAATATAACGGTGAAAATGAAACTTCAACGCCCATAAAATAAAATCTGGTTGATTTTGATCGTGTCTTTGAGGTGAAACTACTATACGCGAGCGAGTCATAAGTGTGTGGTAATCGATTCTAGAATCATCTTGATTAATCAACGATATTCACCAATGGCAACGCACATTGCACTACCATCAGATAAATATGTTGAATATTAAAATGTTTGGTTGGTAAAAAAGTAAAGCAAGAATATATTTTACTATATTCTTCACTTAATTTTTCGCTCATGAATTTTGAAGATATTTTAATATTTCATATAGAATATTCAAATTTTCTGTATTAATAACGCTACTAAATGTATACAATTTCCTCCTTAATTTTAGGTGCAACTTACCCGTGTGACAGAGGAGCCTTTGGAGTAAGTAAATACTTACCTTTCTACCTAGAATATATTGGACGATTTCCTTATTCTTTAAAACGTGGGTAAGATAATACTTGTATTGGTTGATTATTCAAGAAATAACCAATATATCTTTTCATGCAGAAAGACGACCACTCCAATTTGCCCCACATTATTGGTTGGTTATTCCTTGAATGATCCATTTCCAAAAATCTGAATTTTCGGTCAGGGGTCCGTTCATGGCTCTAGCTGGTCC